>JASPKZ010003855.1:215000-375000 GCA_030220185.1 Diploptera punctata
TGCACTCTTTTAACTTTACTATCTAACCTCTGTTGGTTAACTCTTGTTTTTTTTCGACCCCGACGCTATTAGGGCATCCGAGGGCTAGGGAGTCTTTCCTTTCTTCCATTTCTTCTTTCCTTTATTTTCTTTTCTTCTCCAGAAAAGCCTGACCAGATGCTATAAGATGGCAGCCCCATCACTGGTCTTGCCTTCCTTTGGCCAGCAACCAATCGAAGGGACTATTATTATGCTTTCAAGTCTTATACGAGAATTTCCCGGAGTCCTATGAAACACTGGAGGGAAAATTTTCTATAGGATCGTAACGGGCCTTGGCCTAATACTTGGAAGGAAGAAGAAGAAGAAGAATCGTAATATACGAGTACTACTACATAACAAATATATTTAAGAGGTCATTGTAGAAAGTATTAGGCCTATGCTATATGGATCAGAGACATGCACAATTAAAAGGTGCGAAGCTAACAAGTTATTAGCGACAGAGATGGATTACTGGAGAAGATCATCGCTGAAGTCCAGATTAGAAAAAAAAATATAAACGTTCAAATTAGAAAAATTATGAAAGCTGGAAGAAATGTGTTATAGACAATTGAAAAACGAAGATATAAGAACAGAACTTAATATATTTAATCTCTGTGAAAGAATAAAACACTATCAAAATGCTTATCTTCAGCACGTATTACGAATGAATGAACAGCGCATACCAAGAAGAATGTATAACTATAAACCAAAAGGGAGAAGAATGTTGGGAAGACCATTGAAGAGATGTTGTTGTTGATGATGATGATGATGATGATGACAATTGAAGAAAGATTAAAATAATTCGGACATCTCAAGATAATGAGGCCTTTGATACAATCCCTAAGAAGATCTTGGAATGGGGAATAGACAGGAAAAGAAGAAAGGGAAGACATAATGGGTGGGAGATAGTATGAGTGAACTGGGACTTACAGATGAGGATGTTCAGAACCGCTACAACTGGAGAAGGCGATTTTTTTTCAGGGTTACCGAAAATCTCTTTATTGTGGATAAATTCTGAAAAAAAGAATATGATTTTCTAGATTTTAATTTTTAAGTAAACTCGTTTTAAATATTGGTAACTCTGATATCAATAATAAACATTGGGTATACTAGTAGGCCTAATATAGGCCTATATCTCAAGTTCAACATCGACGTAATGGGAAAATAGCAATTTATTCTGGCACTAGTCCGTTTGCGAGACTAATGGCTATATGCAGTTTCTGAATACCAGCTCCATCTATCAGCGGCACTTGGAATGACGTAGTAGAGGAACTAAACGGATGTCAACTCACTCTGCCGAATCTGCAGATTTGAAGTTTTTCATTTTAACTTCGGAAATTTAGATTTCTTTATATAATTTTATTGAAGAATATTTTTTAACTTTTTTATTAGCACAAAGAGTAAGGTGTCTGGAGGTAAATAGATATTTTCGAAATTGACAATGGATTAAAACAAACGGATGCACTATTTCCTCTTACTTAGGTACTTACTTACTCACTGGCACTATCGAACCCGTAGGTTCATGGCCGCGCGGACATAAGCTCTCCATACATCCCTATCCTCAGCCAATGCTTTCCAATCATTGCCTGTATAATCTACTTCCCTCAAATCATAGTTAATGTTGTTCTCCCACCTCATTCTTGGTCTACCAACTGGGCGTTTTCCTTCTGGCTTTCCTACAAGAAGTTTCCATGCACGTCTTTCATTCCCCATACGCGCAACATGTCCTGCCCATCGCAGTCTATGAGACTTAACTGTTCTTATTATATCTGGCTTCCTATAAAGACCATGTAGTTCATTGTTAAGTAGTCTTCTCCATTCACTTGTCTGTTCATCTCTCTTTGGTCCAAAAATTTTCCTAAGAACTTTATTCTCAAATACTTGTAATCTCCTTTCCTCCCTTAAAGTAAGAGTCTATGTTTCGCACCCATATTTGAGCCTTTGGCATGGGTTCCCTGAAGTAGTCCCCGCCCGGAGAACCGAATAGGGGACTATTTGACCTCCGGAAAATTTTACCCCAGATGAACCCATGTCCGCATTTCTTGACGGTATAAAATTTCATCTTCCAAAATTTAATATTCAAGCAATCACTATAAGTAAAGCCATATCGTAATTATTTTTAGATAGGCTACAACGTGCTGATTACCCGGCGTTACCCGGGAATCTATGTATACCGACATTCTTGGCATAAATGAGCTGAAACACAAAATTTGTTATAAAGGAATACCCTCCGTGCGCTGCTACGTTTGCCCGGGAATCTACTTATCCCGATCTTCTTGGCATCAATGAAAGACAAAAATTGTTATTGTGAGTTATCCATAAAAGATAAACATATGCTGTCGTGGTCTTTCTTGTAAAGTTATTTTGAGATATTCAATTCCGTGTACAATAATTTGGTGTATTTGTTATGGTTTAGGCAGTGTAAGCTATTTAAGCGTCAAAATAGGGACTTTATTTCACGTTTTTCACTAGAAAGGGTGATTTTTAGGGGTGAAGGGTTCAGTATTACAACTATCTTACAGCCTATCTCATCCCGGGAATCTCTTGAACATTTTGCAAAAAGTCCCATCACAATCGGATCAACGGTATGGCCGTGTACGAACAAACAATCATTCATTTTTATTTAGGCCTAGGCCTATTAGATTTATGTGTGTGAACTTATGTTTAGTCTTATTGATGATTACTTCCAGTCCCAATTTTTTTAGTGTTACTCAATTGAACGCACATTTGACCCTTATGATCTCCTTGCTATCAACTAATAATACTATATCATCAGCATGTACCTATGGCTTATAAATACCATTGAGTTGTACGCCTATACTACTATTGTGTAAGCCTACAGGCCTGTAGGATCCAACACATTCAGTGATGCCGTCTTCCCGTGCCAAACCTCCAAAGCTTACGATCTTGGGCATTTTCAATGCTTAACCTTCTGGCCTGCATTACTATCCCCATGCTTTCCTTCCATGTTAACTTTGGTCTTCCTTTTTTCTTCTTTCTGGTCGGTTGCCATTGATATAGGCCTAACTTAGTTGTTTCGACCATCGCTCATCTTCCATTCTTAAAATATGTCCTAACCATTCTTATTCCTTCTCCTCAATTATGCTTTCTCCTGCTTTCATTATGTTTCTAATTTCCTTTTTTGTGACATGTTATAATTTTGACTTTCTGGCACTCCTGCGTAAATAATCGATTTCTAAAGCCATTAGTCTATTTCTATAGTAATTATTGATTGTTCATACCTCACTTCCACATATTACAACAATTAATAACTAATAATAATTTATTTATAGGGCCTATATAGAATTTTAATGTTTACACATATTTCTGTGCCTAAAGTTTTATTTTTCTTCTCCACTCGTATCTCTCCATCCAATCCATGTTCTCCAGTCCTCTTGCTCTCATTCCAGTTCTTATTTCCTGCATCCACGAATTCCTTCTTCTTCCTGGGTAATCTTTCTTCTTGCATTCGTCGTACGTGCCCATACCAATTTAATTGCTTATACCGTATATAATCTAATATTGAATAAGCAATATTCATTTTTTCTCTTATGACAGTATTTCTTATTTTGTCTAATTTTGATCATCTTGCTGCTCTTCTCAAGAAATCCATTTCCATCGACATAAGTTTTTGTTCTAAGTTTTTGTTGAATTTCCAAACTTCAGCTCCATATGTGACAGTACTTCTCACTATTGAATTAGGTATATGTTTGTAACTTATTTTTCCTGGTTATATGTCTGTTCCATAAGACACCATAATAATAATAATAATAATAATAATAATAATAATAGTGGAATGCAGGCTTTCACGGCCGGTAATCATGGTTATAAAAGATTCCGGGCTATGTGGCCGTGGTCTATAACTGGCGTTTCTTCCAGACGTTTCTCCCTCAACTGCGGAGGGCATCTTCAGTGGCGAGCGCTTACAGCTGTTGTTTCCCTGTCGTAGACTCGACTGCGAATGTGTCGAGTCTACGACAAGGAAACAACAGCTGTAAGCGCTCGCCACTGAAGATGCCCTCCGCAGTTGAGGGAGAAACGTCTGGAAGAAACGCCAGTTGTTATAGACCACGGCCACATAGCCCGGAATCTTTTATAACCAATAATAATAATAATAATAATAATAATAATCTCTTTTCTATCTTCGGGCTTTTACAGCTGCTGCCATCTTCCCGTGCCAAACCTCCAAAGCCTACGGTCTTGGGCATCTTCGATGCTTAGCCCTCTAGCTTGCATTACTGTCTTCATGTTTTCCTTCCATGTTAACCTTGGTCTCCCTCTTTTCTTCTTTCTGTTCGGATGCCATTCATATAGTTGCTTCGGCCATCGCTCATCTTCCATTCTTAAGACATGTCCTAACCACTTTAATTCCTTCTCCTCAATTCTTTCAATTATGCTTTCTTCTGCTTCCATTATGTTTCTAATTTCCTTATTTGTAACATGTTCTAATCTAGACTAATAAATAATAATAATAATAATAATAATAATAATAACAATAATAACAATAATAAAGTGGACACTGTTGAATATGAAAAGAATTCGACCTTGTCTAGGTTATGCACCTCGTCTGTATGGTACATAAGTAGGTTAATTGTATCCAAGGTTACTACTGCAGATGTTTTGTGAAAGAAAAGCAATTACTCATTTGAGACAGACTTTAATGATGTTTCCATAGCACTGCATGGGGTATTCCCCGCCGCTAATTATCAAGACTTCCCCAATAAACCACTACTAATCACATGGGAGAGGGGAAAAAAAAACTAAATTCTCACGTGATCATTAAGTAAAAAAGAAAAAAGAATAGTCATCAGGGAGGGTTGGTGAGTGACCAAACTTACTACTCAGTAGACTATTAGCTTCAATGCATTCAACGTGCGTTTCATTTGCATTATAGGCCTATTGAAAAAGTGTCAGTACGTGTGGAAGTGTCGTGCTTGTGGTAAAGTGCGTTGCAAAAACAAGAAAACGTAGGCCTATGCTTTAGTAAGTTTAAAATAATAAAATTAGTACCTGGGAAAATAGTCGTCCTCAACATTAAATTTGTGTAGGCCTTTCAGAACTACTTGTTCCATCTTCAGCAGCTGGATTGGTACCAGTCCACCTGTAACAAGTATTGAACTTTTATAGGAAAAATGACTGTGAGGTTTAATTTGAGATTAGAATTAAAATTTTTAGGCCTAATCCTCACCTCATATCCAGCAGTCTAATATAGGCCTACCGGTTACAAAACCTAGGTTTCATCTTCACTAATATTTCGTCGGCTATTCTCCTGAACGACATAAAATCAGTCGATGAGATACCTATTAACTTACTGAAGATAAAACCACCTACGTTTTGAAACCGGTATAGGCCTAATTAGAAGACAGGATACGAGGTGAGCGATAAAGAATGTTAATTAAAACAATTAATGGAACAAGTAGTTCTCAAAGGGCTTAACAATTTTATTGAACTTTAATGTTGATAAAGACTGTTATCTCAGTTAGGCCCTACTATTTTTATTTTTTTAAAGTTATTATAAAACAACCTCATCGGTGGTTTAGTATCAATTTTTAAAATAGGTTATTCAAACGTAGGCCTACACATAGTTAATTCCCTAACCCCGAATGCTACGAGCCGTTGCTACGATTTTTGCAAATGGCGGCTTGTTTATTAAGAAGACTTTTTATTGGGAATTTAAACATTACTTATAAAGCCTGTAGTGCTTCTTTCAATGTTAATATATTCGTTTATAAACATTCTAGGCGTATATTTTTCTTTTTAAGTAGCCTATAATTTGTCCATCATTAACCCTTAAATTGGCAAAACACACATTTATTCTCCTTGTTATTTGAATGTGGCGGACCGCAGTGAAAACGGAATCTTGTATAACTGTTATTATTAGGCATAGGCCTATTATATAAATATACATATATTTAAGTTGTTTATTTTTGTTTGTTTTCTTCTGATTTATTTAAAATATTACATTAATTGAACCAACTGATGTATCCAAAAGGATAGATTACGAATTTAAGGGTTAAGATGTTTAAAAACGAACAATATTAACATAGGCTATTCAAACGTGTTTGTGAAAGAAGTAACTTATGGACTTCTATCCTATTTGACTTAATATCCAATTATTTCACACATTTGGGAAGAAAAGTATTCGGTCCAAATATCGCCCACGTAAGGATCCAATTAGATTGAAGTTGACTGTAATCATAGCCTATTTAGGCCTACACAAAAATTCAGCCTGCATATGTTTGTGACTTTTCTAAACCCCTCAACCGATCTTCATGAAAATTTATAGGCTACATAGGGCCTACATGTTTTCAAGTACGCCGAGTGTTTAGCCGCTATCTATTATGCTCTAAAACCATTAGGCCTAGGTGTAGGAGTTCATTTGAAACGAAAATTAAAAGTCACTGTAGCGGTGGAAAATTTTTATGTTCACAACTTGACTCATTATATGCTATTATTATCAAAAACTCAGCGAATTCCCACCATTAGAAATGAAGGTTTAGGCCCTACCTGAAATTCGAAAATAATTGATTCTAACTAACCGCCATGTTCGTTTCGTCACAAAGTAGGCCTATAACTTTGTGTGTAGGCCTACACAGTTTCAGGTACGGCGAGTATTTAGCTTCTATTATGCTCTAAAAACATTGGGTGTAGGAGTTTACCTAAAACAAAAATTTTAAAATATTTTTTTATTTAAGCGAAGCAGCGCAGTTCTACATTAATTCAATCAATTGTTTAATTACGTTACTGAAAGTACATAGTCTATATGCTTGAGATATGTAGGCCCTCCGTAGGATATATTCTATAAATTTTGTTCATGTAATTTTCCTTATCTACTAAATAGTTTCGGGGAAGATCTGTAAAACGTTTTCAAAAATCTTATTTTCAGAAGAACCTTATTAGCTTCATTCCTATTGGATTCGTTAAAAAGGCCATGGTCTATTATGGGATATTACACTATAGGTCCAATATGAAACTGTAGGATGGGAAAAAATATATTATTAGCTTCTTAATAGGGTAATAAATTAGCATTTACAAAGGGACAGATCTTTGTATTTTCAACAAACCTGTTCCAAATGTCGCCCGTTGATTAATAAGTAGCCCTACATAAACGTTGGATCAAGATGAGAGCAAACTGTAAATAGAAAAGCACATATCGAACCCGTAGGTTCATGGCCGCACAGACATAACCTCTCTATAGGCTACTTATTTATCCTGAGCTAATATTTTCCAGTCAGCTCCACCGCTGTGGTCTCGCGGTAGCGTGCTGCCTTGTCATGCAGCGGGTCCGGGTTCGATCCCCGGTCGGGACAGTTTTTCGGAGTGAGGTTTTTAATGTGGTTTTTCCTCACCTGTAAGACAAATGTCAGGAAAACTTTAAGGCCCAAACGGTCCCCGAAATCATATGGCCATCGCAATCATCATCATTCATATTCATCTTAGGTTAAGCTTAGGATTAGGGACTCTCCTGGCGCACCATTATCATCATCACCCATCATATCATGGGGCAAACGTAACCCCGCCTTCCAGGCACCCCAACCTCAGAAGTGGGTTACAAATACGCCATGCCAGGACAGAAACCAGGAATGTCGAAAGACTACCTGGGGCATTAAAAAAAAATTCCAGTCATGCCTTTATAATCTATTTCCCTCAAATCACCGTTATTGGTTATTCTTTCACCTCATACGGGACGGCTTCCCTCTGGTTTACCTATAAGGAGTTACCATGCCACTCTCTCACTCCCCGTTCGTGCCACTTGTCCTGCCCATCGTACTCTATGAGACTTAACTGTTTTATTGTATGTGGTATCCCATAAATACCACATACTTCACTGTTAAGTAGTTTTCTTCATTCACCTGTCTGTTCATCTCTTGTTCAAAAATGTTCCTAAGAAATTTATTCTCAAATACTCGTATTCTTTTCTCCTCCCTTAAAGTAAGACTCCATGTTTTGCATGCATATAATATAACTGAGAGAATAACAGTTTTATATATTCTCAGTTAAACATTTTTTAATAGGCCTAGAAGTTGGGATGATAAAGGACTTTGTAATGCGTAATCCCTCGCATTTCCAGAATCGAGGCTATATTTAGGCCTAATTTATTTCTGCGCCTCAATCCTGTTTGTAGTTAGGCCTATTGTTTTGAATTTAGCCACTTATTCAAAATTTCTCTCAATTCTCATAACTGATTATCATACCAAATAGTAGGCTATAGGCCTATAGGCCTTTATGTATTTCCATGTGCGACCATAGCCTATGTTTAGTTTTATTGATGTTTATTTACAGTTCCAATTACTTTGTTCCAATTACAAATTGTTAGGGTACTCAATAGAATTTGAATGTTCGCCCTTAGTATCTGCTCGTTATCCTCTAATAATATGTTACTACACCATCAGTAGACCTATATCCTAACAAGTTAGTATTATTACACCTACTATTGAGTAACACTAAGAAATTAGGACTGGAAGTAAATATCAATAAAACTAAATATATGGTCACATTATATAATGGAAGTGGACAGCTAATGACAAATGAGGGAAATTTTGAGGAAGTGGCTGATTTCAAATAGGCCTACCTAGGAACAATGATCACAAATAGGAATGAGATGCACAAAGAAATTAAACATAGGCTCAATTCTGGAAATGCATGCTATTATGCATTGCAGAGACTCTTGATGTCCCAACTCCTTTCAAAAAACGTTAAACTGAAAATATATAAAACTATTATTCTACCAGTTTATACTATATGGGTGCGAATCATGGACTCTTACTTTAAGGGAGGAAAGGAGATTACAAGTATTTGAGAATAAAGTACTTAGGAAAATTTTTGGACCAAAGTGAGATGAAGAGACAGGTGAATGGAGAAGACTACATAACAATTAACTACATGGTCTTTATAGGAAGCCAGATATAATAAGAACAGTTAAGTCTCGTAGACTGCGTTGGGCAGGACATGTTGGACGTATGGGGAATAAAAGACTTGCATGGAAGCTTCTTGTAGGAAAGCCAGAGGGAAAACGCCCAGTTGGTAGACCAAGAATGAGGTGGGAGAATAACATTAACTATGATTTGTTGGAAGTAGATTATAGAGGGAATGATTGAAAAACATTAGCTCAGGATACGGATGTATGGAGAGCTTATGTCCGCGCGGCCATGAACCTATGGGTTCGATAGTGCCAGTGAGTAAGTAAGTAAGTAAGTAAGTATCATTATTATCATATTTGTATTCTAAAAATCGCAGAAATTGGTATTAAGTGATGCTATGTAGATAAAAAAATATTAATGCCTACAGGCGTATAACAAAATATGTTGGCATTATAATAAAAATCTTTATAGGCCTAAACATTTGAATTTAAAAGCAATTTCTCATGTAGGCCTAAGTTATCTCCGAGTAGGACTGAATAACCGAACTACCTATTTATTATTTAGGCCTATGTAGGCATAAATTGAAACATGGTTGTAATTTAGTGGCCCTAATTTACATTAATTAAATAAATCTCTCCTTGAATGGTTTTATTACACACCTTGTATTAAGCAGACCTGTATATTATTGGAAGTTAACAGCTTCTTAGAGCTATAGCCTGTCATCTGGTTTCAAAATTATTTATTTCTTTCCCATACAATTAGATAGGCCTATCGTAAGTAACTCACTATTTACTTAAAAACTTAATTCGAAAATACTTGCCAACATTTGGAACTTTTAATCGTGTAGCTGGTATTATAGGCTATCTCACATATTTGTTTATAAAAAGTAAATTTAAAATAATGTTAGTTACTAAAATGGCTGAATATGAGAAAGAACTGTACGTTGAAGAAACAGCGGTAACGGGACTATCACCTTGCCGGCAAGTGCTTGAGTAAGACCCCGGATCTTGTTTTCTTATACATCGGTAATGTGAAGCTCTTTTTAGATTTAAGATAAATCTAATAGCCTAACTGTTAAATAGAATGTGGATTTATTGAACATTATTTTTATAAAAAATATGTTAGGGATTTTTTAGAATATTTTTGGAAACTTTATAAATAATATGATTAAGTAAATAGCATCATCATCATCATCATCCGGTATCTTGGCAGCTGCCGCCGTCTTCCGGAAACCAAACGCCAATTTATTCTTCTCTGTCAATCCATTGATCTTCCTCCATTCCTCTGATATTCATAACTGCTTGTACCCCTTCTATCCAAGTTTTCTTCGGTCTTCCTCTCTTCCTCCTTTCCATTGGGATCCATTCCATAGCCTAACAATTTTAGGCAATCTTTGTTCTGGCATTCTTTTGACCACTATAATCTTTTCTTTTCTGTAATGTCTAAGTAAACAGCAATAAAAGTAAATATATAGTCACATATAGTGGTTTGATTTAAACACCTAGGAATAATAATTATAAATAGGAATGAGATGCAGGAAGAAATTAAACATAGGCTCTATTTTGGAAATGCGTGCTATTAGGGACTCTTTTCGTCCCAACTTCTCTAAAAAAAACATTAAACTGAAAATATATAAAACTGTTATTCTACCAATTATATGTATGTGAAACATGGACTCTTATTTTAAGGGAGAAGAAAATATTAAAAATAGTGATAAACAATGTAATTATAGACCAAGTTCAGAATTTTAATTATTTGGGATGTCATTTAGGCAATGACAGAAATTTAGATAAACACACTAAAATACAACGATTCAATTATCTATGTGGCACAATTAAACGTACTTTATTGAATTAGACTAGAAAAGAAAGTATTTTGAAGTTTTACAAAGTATTGGCAGTTCCATCTGTTATCTATGGATGTGAAACCTGGACACTAACAAAGGGAGACAGTAAACAAATAGAGGCTGCAGAAATGAAGATGTTGAGAGCAATAGCAGGATACCAAAGGACCGATAAAAAGAAAAACGAAGATATAAGAACAGAACTTAATATATTTGATCTTTGTGAAAGAATAAAATATTATCAAAATGCTTAACTTCAGCACGTATTACGAATGAATAAACAGTGCATACCAAGAAGAATGTATAATTATAAACCAAAAGGGAGAAGAATGTTGGGAAGAACATTGAAGAGACGGAAGGACCAATTCGACCTATAAAGAGATCGGAACAGGCCATTGGGCTTAATCCTTGTTGGTGATGATAATGATGATGATGATGATGGGAAAATATTACGAATATTTGAGAATAAAGTTCTTACGAAAATTTTCGGACCAAAAAGGGATGAAGAGAGAGAGAGACAAAAAGAGAAGACTACATAATAGTGATATTCTATTTGAACTTTATGGAAAACCAGATATAATTATAGGCCTAACTGTTAAGTCTCATAGATTGCGATGGCAGGACATATGGCACGAATGGGGAATGAAAAAGTGACATGGAAATTCCTTTTAGGAAAAACAGAGCATAAGAGGTCGGTAGGTAGGCCAAAAATGAGATGTAGCAATAACATTAGGCCTAAGCATGATTTGAGGGAAGTAAATTATAGGCCCACAGGGGATGATTGGAAATTATTAGCTCAGAATGGTACCGTCCGCGTGGCCATAAACCTAGGCCTACGGATTACATACTGCTGGTGAGTTAGTCAGTTAGGTGTAATTCATGAAAAAATGGAATAAAGTTTGATTCTTGCTGAGTAAAAACTGCCGGCGTTTTAACGTCGAGATAGAACGGCAAGTAGGATAAACTTTGTTTGTTAAGGGCCAGTTTCACCAAGAGAGGTAACTGTATTACGCCAGTTTAAGTTATGCTTTATACATGGGGAAAGCTCGCGTAATACAGTTACCTCTGTTGGTGAAACTGACCCTAAAGAGTTTCGTAGGATCAAGTAAGTCTTCCAGCTACAGTAGGCCTACTACTTGCCGGACACTTGTCGACACTTCTATATAAAATAACATCTATTGCTTGTCGAACACTTGATACTTTTAGGCCCTAAATCTCACTAACTCACTGGCACTATCGAACCCGTAGGTCCATGTCGGCGCGTATATAAGCTCTCCACACATCCCTATCCCGAGCTGTTTTCCAATAATCCACTGTATAATCTGCATCTCTCAAATCATGGTTAGTGTTATTCTCCCACTTCATTCTTTGTCTGCTAACTGGGCGTTATCCCTCTAGTTTTACGACAAGAAGCTTTCATGCCTCTCTTTCATTTTCCATTCGTGCCACATGTCCTGCCCATCGCAGTCTACAAGACTTAACTGTTCTTAGTCTGATTTCTTATAGCCTACATAGCCTATCATGTTTGTCTGGATTTCTGTTCAACAGAGGCCTCCCTAAAATATTTCTTAATTCAAGCGTTGGCCTCATCTATTACTGATGAGATTAGAGGCGATCAGTTAAATAATATAGATTGAATAATCATCCATTGTTATGTAGTCTTCTTCATTCAATTGTTTGTTCATCTCTCTTCGGTCCAAAAATTTTCCTAAGAACTTTATTCTCAAATACTCGTAATCTCCTTTCCTCCCTTAAAGTAAGAGTCCATGTTTCGCATCCATATTAGGCCTATATAATATAACTGGCAGAATAATAGTTTTACGTATTTCATTTAACTTTTTTTTTAAAGGAGTTGGGATGACAAGAGTTTTTGAAATGCATAATAACATGCATTTCTAGAATTGAGCCTATTTTAAATTTATTTGTGCATCTCATTTTTGTCTGTAATTATTGTTCCTATTTGAAGTCAGCCACTTCTTCAAAATTTCCTCCATTTCTATTATATTCCAGTCATAAATATAATAGGCCTATTTATTTCATTTTGAATTTTCAGCTTATATTTAATTATTTTCTTAAATATATGCAAGAATTGACATTTTCAAATGTACAGTTGTTAGTGTTTATAGCTTAGGTCTCTAGACAATATTAACTTTACATACATATTTGTTTTGTTTTGTTTTTATAAATATTATAAACTCATTCTTTGACCTCGCTGTATGAAACATAGTTTATACAGCCCTAGGTAATTATAGGCTACTGTTAGCCTACTAAGAAAGCTTAATCATTTAATTTTACTTAAATAATTAATATTGTATATTTAAACCCATGTAACCTAATATTGTGGTACACATAACCTACCATGACTCGAAGTTTTATAAAACATTGGCAGTTCCTGCGTTACTTTATGGGAGTGAAACTTGGGTAATAACCAAACAAATTACAAAGTAGAATACAAAGCGTAGACATGAACTTCCTTAGAAGAACAAAAGGCTGCACAAGATTGGAACGGAAAAAGAATGAAAATATAAGAACAGAGTTAAATATATGTATGTACATCCATTGAATGATAAAATCAAAGAATATAGAGTTAAATGGTTTAGACATGTAGAAAGAATGAACGTAACAAGATTACCAAAGCAAGCCAAGAGGTTCAAGGAATGTAGGAAGGCCAACGAAAAGATGGACAGAACAACTGTGAGACGACGAAACAGGCAATTTGCCTAGCCCGTGAAGTGAAGAAGAAGAACTATTGCTTAAGGTCATTCGTTGTTGGTCTCGGGGTAGCATTGTAGCCGGCCCGGGTTTGATCCCTGGTCGGAAAAAGTTTTTGGATGCTTTATTTTTACAGTGTTTCCTCATATGTAAGAGAAATGTCAGGAAAATGTAAGCCCCAAACATTCCTCCAGCACCATCTGGCCATAATATTCATCATTATTATATTCGCATTTTTAGTATAAATGTGTGTGTGTGTGTGAATGAATGGTGTGTTTTTAAAATAAAATAAAATAAAATACACAACACAGAAATTAGGGACAAATGCCATATTCAAGACATAACCAAATTTATTATAGATAGACGAACATATTGGAAGGGTCATACCCCTATAGAAAGAATGGAAGAAATCCGACTTGCAAAAAGAGCTAAAGAAGATATACCAATGGACGGGAGAAGAACAAGAGGAAGACCAGTCAAGAGATGGATAGACAGTGAATGCACATCCAATACGCCTTCCTCCGAGGAGTGATTTTGGAAATAAAAAAGAAAAAAAGTGATCCCAGAACAGGCCCGGAGGCCCTTGGGGTAGTAGGAGGTTAAGGTTCCCACTTTTTCTAGACAGTCGGCACTTTACGTTAGCTGGGTTGTCAGCCCTGCATGATGTCCGCCTTTACCCCCAGAACAGGCGTCTGGTACTCATTTCCGTTAGAGGCTGAGTCGACCCCAGGGCCATAGTGCCGCCAGAGGGTTTGGGTCAGTTTGAAAATCCTGACCCCAACGGGACTTGAACCCTGGACCCTCTGGCTTGTAGCTCAGTGCCTTAACCACTACGCTACGGCATGCCCCGGTTTTGGAAATAAACAGGATGAAAATCCTACAAATATATTTAAGAACAAGAAGACGAAGAAGAAGAATGTGTGTTACATTTAATGTTGTGTTGTCTCGGAGGAGGTCTTGAAATTGAGCTGATCACTCATTCGCGACGGCCCTTCATGCCACTGGGTGGTCAAAAAAAGTATATATGTGATCCACAGTTTTTTTAAATCCCTCTCCCGACCATAAAAAACTTAAAACATATGTTTAGCTACTATTGATAAACGGAGTAAATATGGATTACTTTTCATTATCTCATTATCGATATCATATTTGTTATTTCGATACGTAATTCGAGATTATTTGAGGCGTTGTTCTAGTTGGTTGAAATCTCCGCTAGATTTCACCCCATGTAAATATTAAGTGCGCATGATCCCAAGTGGCTTCCAGTGCTAAGTACTGTAATATAAACTCCAAATTAACCAAGATGTGATATTCTGAAAGAGTTAAGTAAATTTATGGTAGACTACAATCTCCCTTTGTTATACAGGTCAGAAAATACAAGTACAGTCACCTGCGTAATAATAGTATACAACAAAAACATGTTTCATTAAGAATTCTGCTTCTCTATTTTTGTTAGGAAATTATCATAAGTAATGCCACGAGTGATTTCCAATTTATCTAGAGAATTTGGAAATCAAGAGTGGCATTTGTTAGGACTATTTAACGAATAAAATAAGCTGTTTACTCACAAATCATTATTTAACTATAGTTATTTTCAAATATTTATATATTTATTGTAAACGGCGATGTTTGAAAACAAATAAGAAACGATAGGTACGCTTCTACTGCTTCTTTTGTTTATCACTGCAACCAGATCATACTATTTATTGCCAAAGGATCGCAATATTATAAGGAGGAGCTTTCTTTAATATGGTAATTATAACACTGATAAATATTGGTGAAACACGACTCTGATTGGTTGTAAAAACAAATCAATGAAACGTGATTGGTCATTGATTCCCATTTGGGGCATGAGTTAAATAGTCATAAGTAATGCCACGAGTGATTTCCAAATTATCAAGAGAATTTGGAAATCAAGAGTGGCATTTGTTAGGACTATTTAACGAATAAAATTAAGCTGTTTACTCACAAATCATTATTTAACTATAGTTATTTTAAAATATTTATATATTTAATGTAAACGGCGATGTTTGGAAACAAATGAGAAACGATTGGTACGCTTCATCTGCTTCTTTTGTTTATCACTGCAACCAGATCATACTATTTATTGCCAAAGGAACACAATATTGTAAGAATGCTCTCTAGTGGAGAAAAAAAATTAAACATATCAAACTGTATATTAATTCATTTCTGATGTCGTATGATGTAAATATGACAATTATATTTTTCTGAATTATTACCTGGAAAAAATACATTTAAGAAAGTGCAAACAGTGGTTTCTTTTTTTGGTGGTATAATCAATTGCTACAAATGTTTTTATATTAACTCCTGCAAGCGCTATGTGTTGACATCCATGCACTATATATACAATCTGGTAGCCGTATTTCTTACAGAGTCAATCACTGCAAAATAATGGTCAGACCTGTTCAAAATGTTAAAAAGGGGGTGCGTTCTTTATTATGATAAACTTTAGTTGGTAAATTCTAGACGAAACACGACTGTGATTGGTTGTAAATAAAAAATCATTAAACGTGATTGGTCATTGACTCCCATTTGGGGCATGAGTTAAATAGTCAGGAATATTTAGATCCAGAGACACACATATGCGATTAGATCTTTGATAAACGATGTTTTAATTCATTATCTTCGTAGTACGGGCCTATTGACCCGTTCCGCTCCCCTCTCCACAGTATATTACAGAATGTCCTTCCAACATCGTTTCGGTCTTCCTACAGTTCTTCCGCTTATTATTATTATTATTATTATTATTATTATTATTATTATTATTATTATTATTATTATTATTATTATTATTATTATTATTATTTATACGAAAAACACCAATTAATATATATACCTTACACTTGGTATTGATGAAGTCGAGGTTAGAGCAAATATAAATTTAGATTTATTTTAAAAGATGCCAATGTCCGGCAGCCCCTTATTTCTTGTGTTAGGGAATTCCAGTTGCGAGAAGTGAAGATAGTATTAGCCTATATGACATGGAGTGATGTGATGTCGTTTTTATTATTATTATTATTATTTATTATTCCGGCTTTTACAATGAATATACATTTTTCCGGTACCCATGTTCACAGTTAACTACACATTTGTTTCAACACATTTTTCCATTCCTGTCTGTTCATCCATATATCTTCTTCTATTTCCCATTCCCTCTTAGTTTCATTGATTCCCTGAATCCACGTAATATTTGGTCTACCCTTCTTTTTCCTTCCCTGTGGTTCCCAATCCATGATTATCTTAGGTAGTCTTCCTTCTTCCATCCTTCTAATGTGTCCGTACCAATTTAATTGTTTCTTCTTTATAAAATATAATATTGAATATTGTACCTGGATTTTTTCTTTTATATATGAATTTCTGATTTTATCCTTCCTGGATATTCTTGCAGCACGTCTCCAGTAGTCCATTTCAGTGGCGAGTAATTTTTTTTTTATTTGTGCATTTCAAGCCCACACATCAGCTCCATAGGTAATAATGCTTCTGATTAATTGTCATTAAAAATAGTTTTTTTTTTTTTGTTTCTTTGAAGATATGTTTGTCCCATACTAGTCCAGTGTAGGGCAATTGTAGCATACTTTCCTATATTGATCCTGTTTCTTATCTCTGTTTCTTGTTTTCCATCTTTAGTAATTTTAATTCCCAAATACTTATATTCTTCAGTGTATTTAATTGTCCCTAAATTTTCTTCTAGTATTAAATCTTGAGGAAGATCCCCTATTGTCATATATCTAGATTTATCCATATTGATCTTTAAACCCCATAAACTATATTCTTGTATTAATTTTCTAGTGAGGTATTCTATATCTTCAAATTCTTGAGCCAATATCAATTGGTCATCTGCAAACTGGAGTGTATATATTGTTGAATTATCATCTAGTGGTATTCCCATTATTATTATTATTATTATTATTATTATTATTATTATTATTATTATTATTATTATTATTATTATTATTATTATTATTATTATTATTATTATTATTATTATTATTATTATTATTATTATTATTATTATTATTGTTGTTGTTATTGCTTAAATATTGTTTAAAACTTATCAAAATTTAATTATTCTGGACTTGTAGTTAATTTGTTAATAGATGGAATATATGTTGACATCACATCGATGTATCTCAATAAGGTATTATTAATTATATTATTTTTGGTCTGGACATCTTACCTCAATATTAATGTTGATTTGTTCTTGGACATGTTTCAAAACAATTCTCTGTTTTATCTTCAGCTTTCCCAGACTGGTTTTATTTATGTTGCATTATGTTGCACCACCTGGATGTCGATGTCAGCTCCATCCTGTGGTTGGCCAAAGAACCTCCAAACAAGGTCACCCTCCATCGGAATATCAAAATTCATAACTCTGTTTCTGTTCTTCTGAATATAAATTTTTTCCCAAATAGTCAGCTCGTTTTGTATTTTCTAACTGTTTTAATAATTTTAGTGTCTGAATTTATATTATGTTTTTCAGACCAAACATGAGCAGCAACTGCAGATTTTTCAATTTCTCCATTTTTAATATTTCTTATGTGTTCTTTGGTTCTAATTTTTAGGTTTCTTTTTGTTTTTCCTATATATATCTTTTCACAAACCCATGCATTCAATTTGATATATTCCTGACTTTTTATTTTTATCAGTTTTTTCATTTTTGTTGGTTTTTATTAGTTTATTTAAACTGTAGTTATTTTTTGGTGCTAATTTAATATTAAACTTCTCAAATATATTTTGAAATTTATTATGTACCCAGGGGTGATATGTGAATTTCCTATATTTTTTCATAGGTGGTTCTTCTTTTTCAAGATTACTTCTGTTTATCATTTTTTGTTTTTTATACTTTTCTATCCTTTTATGTACCATTTTTTCATCAAACCCATTTTCTCTTGCTACTTTGATTATGTGTTTTTTTCTCATGTTTGAAATCTTCTTCGTTTAAGGGTAAGTTTACCAATCTATGAGTTAAACTATTAAATGCTGCTAATTTATGTCCAATTGGATTGAACCCTGTTGATTTTATAAAATTTTTCCGTATGAGTTTCTTTCCTATGAATCCTGAATTCAATTTTTTCTTTTTTCTTCGTTTCTGACCAATTTAAGATCCAAAAAAGGTATTTGTTTATTGTCTTCTATTTCTTTGGTGAATTTAATGTTTGTACTCTGTAAATTTAATAGTTTTAGGGAATCTCTTCTACATGTTTTTCTTTAACAATACAAATTATATCATCAACATAATCTACTCCAAAATTTAAACATTGTGGGATGTGCTTTAGTGATTTTACATTCAAAATCGCTCATAAATAAATTTGCCAGGAAAGGTGATAATGGGTTTCCCATTGAGAGCCCTGATTTTTGTCTATAGAAACTCCCATTGAATGTAAAAAACATTTGATCAATGCATAACGCAGTTAATTTCAAATAATCTTCTTTGATCTCTCTGTCTATGTTGTTTTTTCTTAACCAATTGTTCAATATCTCCAAAGTTTTTTGTTTCGGTACATTTGTGAATAGTGAAACTACATCAAACGAAACCAACCTATCTGTGGGTTCAATTTCCACTTTTTCTAATTTCTTAACTAATTCCAATGAATTTTCAATCTGCAGACTTTCAAAATTATTAATTCTTTTAAATTGATTATTCAGCCATTTCGAAATTTTGTAGGTTGGTGATCCAATATTGTTAATTATTGGCCTCATTTTGTTTCCCGGTTTGTGAATTTTTGGAAGTCCATGTATATTAGGGTTTCTTGGGTTGCTTACTTTTAATTGAAATTTTTCTTTCTTGGATAGAATTTTAACATTTTTAAAACAGTTTTCCACTTTTTTTATGGTTTTTGGTAGTGGGTCATTCTTAATTTTTTCATACTCTTTTTCTTTCAAAAGTTCTTCCATTCTATTTTGATAATCTTCTTTGTCCAGAATTATAATTTGGTTACCCTTATCTGATTTTGTATATACAACATTTTTGTTATTTATTTCTTTTAGTGTTTTTAAATTCTCCTTACAAACTGGGTTTTTATATTGTATTCTTTATTTTATTCAAAATTTCTTCACATTTTTTTCTGATGATTATTTTTTCTTCTGTAACTAACCCTTCTATTGAATTTTCAATGTCCACTATGTATTCTTCTATTCTATTGGAATAATCTATTGCTGTTTTTAGACCATTTTCTAACAATTTTGTCTCCTTTAGGTTAAAGGTTGCCTTTGAAAAATTTTTAACATAATTTCTGGTGGATTCTGATTTTTCTTCATTTCTGGTTTTATTCTGATGTTTGATTTTATTTGATGTATTCTTCTTTCCCTTTGATTTAGTTAACAAATTATTTATCTTTGTCTTTGTGTTTCTCAATTTTCTTTTTCATGGTTATGTTCAAAAAAGTGAAAAATTTATTTTCTAGGTTTCCCACATGATTTTTCCTAATATTTTAGACAATTTGATATGTAACAAATAAATTTCAATATCCAGATTACTGATCATTTCAAAGTGTTTATTCTTTTTCTAGTTTTAGTAATTTGTTCTCCAAAATTTTTGTTGTTTGCTGTTATTGTTATGCTTAACGGTTTTTTCTAATGAACATGGGAACCATTCTAATTTTAGACATTGGTTTGATGAATTTAATGTCTGCTAATCTTTTAAATTTCTTCTCTCTTAATGTTATAAACTTTTGACTTCATATTTTGTTTCGAAAAAATTGTTATTGAAGTTGAGTATGGAGGACGCCATCTTGTTTTTCGTAATTTATAACACAAACACAATTTCTGGTTTTGTTTCTTCCTTGTAACTTAAGAAGTTGTAATTAATATTTAATTTTAGGAAGTTATATTTTGAGGTTATTTTAATTATATTATTTTTGGTCTGGACATCTTACCTCAATATTAATGTTGATTTGTTCTTGGACATGTTTCAAAACAATTCTCTGTTTTATCTTCAGCTTTCCCAGACTGGTTTTATTTATGTTGCATTATGTTGCACCACCTGGATGTCGATGTCAGCTCCATCCTGTGGTTGGCCAAAGAACCTCCAAACAAGGTCACCCTCCATCGGAATATCAAAATTCATAACTCTGTTTCTGTTCTTCTGAATATAAATTTTTTTCCCAAATAGTCAGCTCGTTTGTATTTTCTAACTGTTTTAATAATTAGTGTCTGAATTTATTTATGTTTTTCAGACCAAACATGAGCAGCAACTGCAGATTTTTCAATTTCTCCATTTTAATATTTCTTATGTGTTCTTGGTTCTAATTTTTAGGTTTCTTTTTGTTTTTCCTATATATATCTTTTCACAACCCATGCATTCAATTTGATATATTCCTGACTTTTTATTTTTATCAGTTTTTTCATTTTTGTTGGTTTTTATTAGTTTATTTAAACTGTAGTTATTTTTTGGTGCTAATTTAATATTAAACTTCTCAAATATATTTTGAAATTTATTATTATTTATTATGGCTGAATAATCAATTTAAAAGAATTAATAATTTTGAAAGTCTGCAGATTGAAAATTCATTGGAATTAGTTAAGAAATTAGAAAAAGTGGAAATTGAACCCACAGATAGGTTGGTTTCGTTTGATGTAGGAGTTCACTATTCACAAATGTACCGAAACAAAAAACTTTGGAGATATTGAACAATTGGTTAAGAAAAAACAACATAGACAGAGAGATCAAAGAAGATTATTTGAAATTAACTGCGTTATGCATTGATCAAATGTTTTTTACATTCAATGGGAGTTTCTATAGACAAAAATCAGGGCTCTCAATGGGAAACCCATTATCACCTTTCCTGGCAAATTTATTTATGAGCGATTTTGAATGTAAAATCACTAAAGCACATCCCACAATGTTTTAAATTTTGGAGTAGATATGTTGATGATATAATTTGTATTGTTAAAGAAAAACATGTAGAGATTCCCTAAAACTATTAAATTTACAGAGTACAAACATTAAATTCACCAAAGAAATAGAAGACAATAAACAAATACCTTTTTTGGATCTAAATTGGTCAGAAACGAAAGAACAAAGAAAAATTGAATTCAGGATTCATAGGAAAGAAACTCATACGGAAAATTTTATAAAATCAACAGGGTTCATCCAATTGGACATAATTAGCAGCATTTAATAGTTTAACTCATAGATTGTAACTTACCCTTAAACGAAGAAGAATTTCAAACATGAGAAAAAACACATAATCAAAGTAGCAAGAGAAAATGGGTTTGATGAAAAAAATGGTACATAAAAGGATAGAAAAGTATAAAAACAAAAATGATAAACAGAAGTAATCTTGAAAAAGAAGAACCACCTATGAAAAAATATAGAGAAATTCACATATCACCCTGGGTACATAATAAATTTTCAAAATATATTTGAGAATTTAATATAAATTAGCACCAAAAAATACTACAGTTAAATAAACTAATAAAAACCAACAAAAATGAAAAAACTGATAAAAATAAAAGTCAGGAATATATCAAATTGAATGCATGGTTGTGAAAAGATATATATAGGAAAAACAAAAAGAAACCTAAAAATTAGAACCAAAGAACACATAAGAAATATTAAAAATGGAGAAATTGAAAAATCTGCAGTTGCTGCTCATGTTTGGTCTGAAAAACATAATATAAATTCAGACACTAAATTATTAAAACAGTTAGAAAATACAAACGAGCTGACTATTTGGGAAAAAATTTATATTCAGAAGAACAGAAACAGAGTTATGAATTTTGATATTCCGATGGAGGGTGACCTTGTTTGGAGGTTCTTTGGCCAACCACAGGATGGAGCTGACATCGACATCCAGGTGGTGCAACATAATGCAACATAAATAAAACCAGTCTGGGAAAGCTGAAGATAAAACAGAGAATTGTTTTGAAACATGTCCAAGAACAAATCAACATTAATATTGAGGTAAGATGTCCAGACCAAAAATAATATAATTAAAATAACCTCAAAATATAACTTCCTAAAATTAAATATTAAGGTATTATTGTTTCTAAACCCTGATATGTACTTAATAAGGAAATGGATTGTACTTCCATCTATTGACTGGTCTCAAAATTAAGTGGTAGATTTCGCCCAGCTGCCTGCAGAGTCGGATGGCGCGGCTTGGTTCAAGTCACCCTCGGTTTTTTATCCCCTCCCGCTCCCATTCAACTTGTACAAGCCAATATCTTTCAGGTTCTCTCCCCCTCTCTTATACATATAAATAAAAAAAAAGTTATCACATCCCTTGCATAGTCCTGACCCCTTTCAACTAAAAGAAATCAATACTTTTGCTTCCATTTTAAATCTCCATCACATCCTTCTCTCTTTTTTTCACCAGTGTTACTTAGAAGCAACACGACTCTAGGCCTAATTGAAGCTATTGTCTTATCGGCCGTGTTTTAACTGTTTGTTACCAGTGTTGATTGGAAGAAAAACTATCTTAACTAAATTATAACTTAAAACGTTAGAATATAAAATACTGTAGGCCTATACCACAATTACATCCATCCATCCATAGTAATTCTGCCCGAAGGCAGGTCCTTCATTACAATCATAGCATATTCATGCTATGCTTGCAGCTTTTCTAAGGAATTATAGGTGTGGTAGCTTCCCGTTGCTTTCCACACCGGTGAAGGATGATGATGATGATGATGGCCATATGATTTCGGGGACCGTTTGGGCCTTAAAGTTTTCCTGACATTTGTCTTACAGGTGAGGAAAAACTCCGATAAAAACCTCGCCTAGAAAAACTGTCCCGACCGGGAATCGAACCCGAGCTCGCTGCGTGACAAGTCAGCACGCTACCTGGAGACCACAGCGGTGGACCACAATTACGTAGCCTATTATAAATAAAATATGTAGGCGCTAATGGATGCGAAACAGGGACTCTTATTTTAAGGGAGGAAAGGAGAATAAAGTTCTTAGGAAAATTTTTGGACCAAAGAGAGATGAACAGACAGATGAATGGAGAAGACTACAAAACGGTGAAATACATGGTCTTTATAGGAAGCCAGATATAATAAGAACAGTTAAGTCTCGTAGACTGCGATGGGCAGGACATGTTGCACGTATGGGGAATGAAAGACGTGCATGGAAGCTTCTTGTAGGAAAACCAGAGGGAAAACACCCAGTTGATAGACTAAAATGAGGTGGGAGAACAACATTAACTGTGATTTGAGGGAAGTAGATTATACAGGGGATGATTGGAAAACATTGGCTCAGGATAGGGATATATGAAGAGCTTATGTCCGCGTGGCAATGAACCTATGGGTTCGATAGTGCCAGTGAGATAGATAGATAGATAGATAGATAGATAGATAGATAGATAGATAGATAGATAGAAGTAGATGAGAGATAGATAGATAGATAGATAGATAGATAGATAGATAGATAGATAGATAGATAGATAGATAGATAGATAGATAGATAGATAGTAGATAGATAGATAGATAGATAGATAGATAGATAGATAGATAGATAGATAGATAGATAGATAGATAGATAGATAGATAGATAGATAGATAGATAGATAGATAGATAGATAGATAGATAGATAGATAGATAGATAGATAGATAGATAGATAGATAGATAGATAGATAGATAGATAGATAGATAGATAGATAGATAGATAGATAGATAGATAGATAGATAGATAGATAGATAGATAGATAGATAGATAGATAGATAGATAGATAGATAGATAGATAGATAGATAGATAGATAGATAGATAGATAGATCGGGAGTAGACCCCGGGACGTCATGAACTGAAGTCACATGCTCTGACTACAGACTGGTTGTAGTAAATACAATAAAAAGAGTGACATATGTGAATAATTTGGCGTTCCCAGGGCGTTCATTTGTGAATATATAATTCGATGGACCAGTTTTTGGCGTCAGAAGACGAGCTGCATCCATGTGGTCCCTGGAGACACCGTGTCTTGACCTGCCGCACTGCCTAATGACTGTACCAATGATGAATGTTTCTTGTCAGCCATAATGACAATATTGGAGTAGGTCATGATCTAACGGATCCTCACCGACGTCACAATACTTTGTTTACATTTCACATGTTCTTGTTTAATTCGATCTTCATAGTTGTCAATCCATTTTAATGAACTGAGAGTATAAAAAAGGTTGGTCTATATATAGATAGCAGTTAGAAGTACAACAAAAAATGAAACGTATAAAAAAACTTGCAGTAAACATAACTCACTGGCATTATCGAACCCGTAGGTTCATGACATCGCGCACATAAGCTCTCCATATATCCCTATCCTGAATTGATGTTTTCCAAGCATCCCCTGTACAAATTACCTCCCTACAATCATGGTCATTAAGAAAGGCAGAGACAGTAAACACATAGAGGCTGCTGAAATGAGGATGTTGAGAACAATAGCAGGATACCAAAGGACCGATAAAAAGAAAAACGAAGATATAAGAACAGAACTTGATATATTTAATCTCTGTGAAAGAATAAAATATTATCAAAATGCTTATCTTCAGCACGTATTACGAATGAATGAACAGCGCATACCAAGAAGAATGTACAATTGTAAACCAAAAGGGAGAAGAATGTTGGGAAGACCATTGAACAGATGAAAGGACCAATTCGACCTATAATGAGATCGGAACAGACCATTGGGCTTAATCCTTGTTGTTGTTGATGATGATGACAATCATGGTTATCAAGAAAATAAAATCCAAGCAGCCGAAATGAATTTTTTAAGAAGAGTAAAAAGGTGTACTAGAATGGACCAGATAAGAAACGATGATACGCTATTCGTGAAGAACTCCAGATATACTCCTTAAAAGAAATGGTATATAATAACAAGAAACAGTGGCTGTGGAAAGAATGGAAGAGAGTAGATTACCAAAGAAAATATTACATTATTTTCCGAGAGGAAACAGAAGTTGGTCTAAGATCTATTAGATATTTAACATTAATTTATCACTTCCCACTCAATGACAAATTAACCAGGAAGTGAAGAAGAAGAAGAAATCATGATTATTGTTATTTTTCCATATCTTTCTTGGCCAACTACTTATAATTTTCCCTCTGGTTTTACTACAAAAGTTTTCCTTTTTTCATTCTGAAGAAAGGACTAGCTTTGTCCCACGTTGTGGCGACGTTTTGAAGAAGTAATTCTCTTCATGCTCGATGTTGTAGTAACATTTTGAAGAAGGATTTGTGTCCAGAAAAATAATTACTGGTTCAGGTTGGGTTTGATTTTCGGTAGAGCTTGTCTCACGTTGTGACGACGTTTTGAAGAAGTAATTCTCTTCATGTCCGAGTGTTGTAGTAACATTTTTAAGAAGGATTTGTGTCCCGAAAAAGAATTAATGCTTCAGGTTGGGTTTGGTTTTCGGTTGAGCCGGATTCTCTTCTTAGGGTCGGAAAGTCGGTACACTGGATAGGAAAACACTTTCAAAATTACTAAAAAATGTTCCTTGTAGAAATAATTTCACATTTATTCACTTCTTAAAGTTCCCAGCAGATTAAGTAAATGTAGGTGGTATTATTCTTCACCGTCAATTAAAATAAAAGTATTTTTTCTTTTCTGGAATCAATTATTCTTCTTGTATTAAATATTACATTTTGTCAGGAGTGCTCTATTGCTTCTATCTTTGTTGAAAGTTGTATGCAGAATGAATAGTGTAATTCTTTTATAATTTTAAAGAACATTATTACATCATATGATGGTAATTTTAAATTCTATTGGTTAATTGTCCTTTAAATATAAGGTTGAAATTGATTTGTTAAATACGAAAGTTAATTGTTTTAAAATCCAATCAGAGTTTAGTTTACATTCATTTAAGAATATGAAATTATGCAGGTGTTCTTATTACAGTTATAACAGAAGGATTTATAATTTTGACAACAATGACTTAAAACAATATTTAAAAGCATTATTACAAAAACTGTTATGTAAGACCATTTCTTTAATTGTTACTGAGACATTTTTATTCAACAATAACCAACAATGAATTATTTAGATTGTTTTATTTATTTAAGTTATATCTAGATATTAAAAGAATTTTAAAATACAAAATTATTAACTTTAACTTTTATATTCATTATAATATTAAAATTCTGCTATAATTCCTCATTCGTGCCACATGTCCTACCCATCGCAGACTACGAGACTTAACTCTTCTTATTATATCCGGTTGCCCATAAAAATCATATAGCTCAGTGTTAAGCATTCTTCTCCATTCACCTGTCTATTTTCTCTCTTTGGTTACAATTTTTTTCTAAGAATTTTACTCTCAAATACTCGTAATGGGCCTACTCTCTCCTCCCTTAAAGTAAGAGTTCATGTTTCGCATCCATACAGGCTAACAGTTTAATATAGTTTTATTTTAACGTTTCTGAGAGAAGTTGGGATGACAAAAATCCCTATAATGCGTAATAGGACGTATTTCCAGAAATGAGCCTATGTTTAATTTCCTTATGCACCTCATTCCTATTTGTGATTATTTTCGCTAGGTATTTAAATTCAGTCACTCCTTCAAAACTTTCCCTATTTGTCATTGGCTGTCCATTTCCATTGTATAATGCATTTCTATGTGTCAACATATATTTAGTTGTATTGATATTTACTTCCAGTCCCAATTTCTTACTGTAACTCAATAGACCCTGGGGGTCCATCGGGCCCCAGCTGTGCTCACAACAGCAACAGGGCGCGTCCCCGGGTGGCGGATAGGGGAACGGTCGGTGGTTTGCTTGCATTCCTCCCGGCTAGGTCCAGTCCGGACCCGCGGGCCATTTGTGAGGTCGTCAGGACTCGAGCGACCTGACGTACTATATAGCTCGTGCCGCGCCCACTTCAGCAGCAAAACGCGTCCCCTCGGTGGCGTAGTGGGGAAAAGGTCGGTGGATCTGCTAGTCTGTCCTCCCTTCCAAGTCCGATGGACTCGCGGACCATGAGTGGGGTCAGCAGGGAAAATCCTGCTGTCAAACCTTTGCGTCCCGGCCGCTGTTGGCGGAGCGGTGGGAGATTGGGGATCAGAAGCCCCTTTCTCTTGGTTCGATGGAACCCGAGACCATCTGTGGGGGCACCATGGGAGATGAGCACCCTCGATGCCTACATTGCTCAGTGGGCTGCCTCACAGCAGCTACACGACTAGGCCTAGTCTTGCGAACGGGCTGGTTGGGACAATACCGGGCGTAATGCTGGGAATTTCCACCAGGTCAATAAGCTCGGGAAAGGAGGAAGCGCGGTCTTTTGGGTCGGGGACTTAGCGCCGACTCTGGAACCGAGTGACCCAAGGACAATCTGTGGGGTCGCCAGAAGATGAGCACCTGGATGTACTAAAAGTCTCACACTGTTGGGCTTGTAGCTCTAGCCGGTCTCACAACGGCTGCAGGACACGTCCCTGGAGGCAGAACAGGGGAATGGTCGGTGGATCTGCGACAGCAGTCCTCCCGGCTAGGCTCATGGAGCCCGTGGACCAACTGTGGGGTCGTCAGGAATGAGCGACCTGATATACTATGTAGCCCAGCAATTCCCAGAACTTGCAACCCTCCAACTCTCTCTCCCTAGGGTGTTGGTTTAAGGACCGTGAACTTGAACGTGGACGTGAATATAGGATAGGGAGGACTAGAACTAGGACTTGGGAGTATGGTCATGACGACCGAGGTATCCCAAGGGGTGGCGGAAGGGCCTAGAGAGATGTAATTCAATAGAGTGTGCTTGTTGGCTCTTAGTATCTCCTCGCTATCGCCCAATAGTACTACATCATCAGCATAAACTAAGAACTTTATTAATATGGCTGAGTTTTAGGCCTCCTTCGTATAGGATTAAAAAAATGGTAATATGTGATGTATTCGTTGAAAATGTGTAAATCGTTTTCAAAAATATTTTGTAGGGAACAAACTCAATATCTAGATTCCTGCCGAATTTACTAAAATTTGAATTAAAATAATGTAACTTAGTTTCTTGTCAACCATTTAATCTGCTACTGTGCGCTAACAATGGAACAACCACTGTACAACATAAAGTTACTTTAGATTGATAGAAGACTACAGGAAGGATTTGTAGCAAGTGCAGCTACTAATTTCCTCTAGGGGCAAAAAAAGAAGAAGAAAATATAAAAAAAAGAAAGAAAAAGAATCTTCTAACAGTGACACGTCATTTGTTGCAGTTCTTTATTGTGTTCGCCAGTTCCTCGAGTTTTCTTTACTTTGCTGCGTCACTGACCTTTGCTTCTAACACATTTCATATATCTCTCTCTCTTTTCGTCTGTACCTGGCTCTCTCTTTTAATAACTTGTGAAGCAAGAATGAAATATTTCTTATGAATGGCATACGAATAAATTGAAAATAGATGACACAATATAGGCGATGACAGCTGGGATAAAAAATTACATTATTCAAAATAAGTTATTACTACAGTATTTATTTATTTAACTGATCCCGTTGGAATGTGTTCAGTGACACAGAGTAAATAAAAATAATAACAAATAAAAACTAGTTAGGACAGTATATCATCATAATCTACCGTCACGATTTAGACCATTTCTGATCTCTTTCGGCTCCATATTATAGATGCTCGCTCCATCTTTTAATTGCTCGTCCACGACTTCTATATTAGGACAGTAGCTATATAATTGTATATAGGCCTATATATTTATTTTACCTGATGGAGTTAAGATCGTAAGGTCTCATCTTCCACTTCACCAGGTTAAATTATACATAGATAGATAGATCATCGGTTGATTAATGTCTTTGACATCGTCCGATTCCTAATAGCAAATTTTGTCGGTCCATCCAATCTCCTGGTTGTAGATATTTCTCCTTCATATATAAACATATTCCCTGACTCCAGGAGTTTTTAGGTCTTCCTCTGCTTCGTCTTCCCTCAGGTTTCCATTCCAAAACAGATTTTGGTAGTCGATCCTCTGCCATTCGCTGGACATGTCCGTACCATCTTAATTGCTGAGTTTTAATATAATCTAAAATAATGTCTTAAATCTTCATTTTCTCCCTTATAACTGAGTTTCTAATTTTTTCTCTTCTTGAAATTCTTGCGGCCCTTCGTAATAAATCCATTTCCGTTGCCAAAAGGTACTTATTTGTTTTTGTTGTTAATGGCCAAAGTTCTGCTCCATAAGTAATGATGCTTTTAACAATTGTAAAACCCTGTTGTGGGATCACTTTACTTTACTTTATGATATAGGCTATATTCATTTTATTTTTATTACTTATATTTTTATCCCACAATATTCCATTGAGGCAAGCAATTGCAAATTTTGCTTTATTATTTCTATTTCTTATTTCCTCTTCATAACTCCCATTTGTATTTATTTTAATTCCTAAATATGTGATCTCATATGTGTAAATTATACATACAATAAGAATTATGAATTATCTACATGTTGATTAATGATACGTAATAGACATAGGCTAAACAATATAAAGTTGACAAGGGAAAGAAAGAAAAAAAATAATAATAATAATACTTACTTACTTACTCACTGGCACTATCGAACCCGTAGGTTCATGGCCGCGCGGACATAAGCTCTCCATACATCCCTATCCTGAGCTAATGCTTTCCAATCATTCCCTGTATAATCTACTTCCCTCAAATCATAGTTAATGTTGTTCTCCCACCTCATTCTTGGTCTACCAACTGGGCGTTTTCCCTCTGGCTTTCCTACAAGAAGCTTCCATGCACGTCTTTCATTTCCCATACGTGCAACATGTCCTGCCCATCGCAGTCTATACGAGACTTAACTGTTCTTATTATATCTGGCTTCCTATAAAGACCATGTAGTTCATTGTTATGTAGTCTTCTCCATTCACCTGTCTCTTCATCTCTCTTTGGTCCAAAAATTTTCCTAAGAACTTTATTCTCAAATACTCGTAATCTCCTTTCCTCCCTTAAAGTAAGAGTCCATGTTTCGCACCCATATAATATAACTGGTAGAATAATAGTTTTATATATTTTCAGCTTAACATTTTTTGAAAGGAGTTGGGACATCAAAAGTCTCTGCAATGCATAATAGCACGCATTTCCAGAATTGAACCTATGTTTAATTTCTTTGTGCGTCTCATTCCTATTTGTGATTATTGTTCCTAGGTATTTGAATTCATCCACTTCCTCAAAATTTCCCTCATTTGTCATTAGCTGTCCATTTCCATTATATACTGAATTTCTACCTGTGACCACATATTTAGTTTTACTGATATTTACTTCCAGTCCTAATTTCTTAGTGTTACTCAATAGATAATAATAATAATAATAATAATAATAATAATAATAATAATAATAATAATAATAATAATAATAATAATAATAATAATAATAATAGCAACAATAATAACCTATAATTAGAGCCAGGTTGGTTTCTATCTATTAAATGTTATAATACTTTAGTAAGAAAGTACCAGGTATTAAAAATAATTTTTTACTATTGTATACCCCTATTATTAACTATTTTGGCAGACAAGTGCCCCAGAGATAGAAACTGTCATGTAGGCCTATATTATTTACAGATAGTATTGGAATTATTTATAATATTAGCTTAATTTTATTAATTTGTGTTTTAGTGGATGTAGCTTTCTTAACTTTATTGGAGCGCAAGGTTCTAGGATATGTTCTCTATCTATCTATCTCGGGTTTTTACAGCTGCTGCCGTCTTCCCGTGCCAAACCTCCAAAGCCTACGATCTTGGGCATCTTCAATGCTTAGCCCTCTTGCTTGCATTAATGTCTTCATGTTTTCCTTCCATGTTAACTTCGGTCTCCCTCTTTTTCTCCTTCTGGTCGGATGCCATTGATATAGTTGCTTAGGATATGTTCATATTCGTAAAAATTGCTTAGTAAAGAAAGTTTACAAATATAAAAGAATAATAATAGTAAGCCCTTTATGGAACACGGTTATATATTATATCGTCTAAGGAAATATGAAGTGATTTTCTTTTTAAACTGTTTTTGAGTCGGGTAGTCCTTGATATACGAGGGGAGGGAATTCCAGAGTCGTGTGGCTGAAACAAGGAAGGATGAGGAATAGTGAGATGTTCGATGTAGAGGCACAGCTAGAGGTAAATTTTCACTTAATCGTGTTTTTAAGTTATGGTGGGATAGTTAGGCACAAGAAAAACAAATCAGAAATGTGAGGTTATGAATATTCACTGACTTGATCATATTATTTATTGCCAAATAGGATCGCAATATAGTAAGAAAAAGTGGAAAAATAATGAAACACATCAAACTGAATATTATAATCAACATTATAGGCTATTTATTTATTTTTTTAGTAAACAACTCAGTAAAATCAAGGAATCTGTTCATTATTTGCTATAGGTCCTATTCAATGTATTTGTTGGAGAAAAATAATGCTCTGACCTGTTCTTCTTCTTCTTCTTCTTCTTCTTCTTCTTCCTTTCCAGGATTAGGTCAATGCGACTTGTTCCGGCTCGAGTCCATCGTTTCCTTGCCCGTCCCAAACATATTTTTCCATGTGGTTTGTAGGTGTTGATCTTTTTGGGTAATCTTGTATTGTCCATTCTGTCTAAATGTTCTTTCCATTGGTATTTGTGCTCTTCTAGTTTATCGAGTATTGAAATTATCTCCAGTTAATTTCTTATTGATTTATTGTGTAATCTATCCATGCGTGTACATCATTTTACGGATCTTAAAAATTTCATTTCAGTGGATTGAATGTGTGAGATATCTTTTTTTTGTATGTACCCAAGATTCAGATCCATATAAAAGAACAGCCATAATCTTATAAAACCTGAGCTGAGTTTCGCTTCGAGTCTTTCGGAGGGTTCTTCTTATGGTGCCACACATCATTTGATATCGGTTTAATTTATTATGTAGGCTATATCCCTATCGTCCACCGCTGTGGTCTCGAGGTAGCGTGCTGCCTTGTCACGCAGCGGGCCCGGGTTCGATCCCCGGTCGGGGCAGTTTTTCTGGGTGAGGTTTTTATCGGGGTTTTTCCTCACCTGTAAGACAAATGTCAGGAAAACTTTAAGGCCCAAACGGTCCCCGAAATCATATGGCCATCATCCTTATCATTATCATCCTTACCATTATCATTATCATCATCATCCTTCACCGGTGTGGAAAGCAACGGGAAGCTACCACACCTACACAATTCCCTAGTAAAGCTGCAAGCATAGCATGAAAATGCTATCATTGCAGCGAAGGACCTGCCTTCGGGCAGAATTACTATGCATACTATGGGTGGATATCCCAATCATAGCTACCGATATATACTATATCTGAACTGTTCAGAATATTAAAAAGGAGGAGCTTTCTTTATCACAAAAGGAGGAGCTGGTAAAGAGAAATCGATAAACAGCGAGGTGAAACAAGACTGTCATTGGTTGTAAAGCAAAATTTGGGGCATGAGTTAAATAGTCTTTGTAACTTTTTATTTACATAATAAGTAGGAGGTATGGGGTTAAAAGAATAAAATATATTTCATGGAAAGATCTTACAACAACTGTAGCTAGAATCCTTGAGAACTCGCTAAAAAAAAAAAAAAACATTGGGATGAAATTGTAACGTTTGTTTTAGGCGCCGACCTCGAGATATTTTGCCGCAAGTAGAATATCCGCATCTCCCAGCGGCACTGCAGTCTCCGCTTTTTCTACACAAAGAGTCATTAATCAAAAAAGAGCTCAGGACCTGTTTACAATTCTCTCAGTAGTCATTACTCCCATCTTATCCCACGACACTCTTTCTAACAATAGAATTCCTTCTTCCCCCCCCCCTCCCCCAGTTTGTTTCCAAGAAAAACAACTACTTCTCCAAAAGGGAAACAAAAACTTATAAAAAGACAAATAAATGTTCATAGATGAACCTTACTGTATCTTGTAGAATTATGAATTCAGAATTACATAGGCTTTGATAAGCTGTCCGTACATTCCTATCCTGAACTAATGTTTTCCAATCATCCCATGTATAATCTACTTCCCTCAAATCATGCTTAATGTTATTCTCCCACCTCTTCTTGTTCTACCAACAGAGCGATTTCCCTCTGGTTTTCTACAAGAAGCTTCCATGTAGGCTACGTCTCTCATTCCCCATTCGTGCCACATGTCCTGTCCATCGCAGTGTAATCGACACAGTTCTTCTTATTAGGCCCATATCTGGTTTTGCATAAAAATAATGTAGCTCATTGTTATGTAGTTTTCTCCATTCACCTGTCCGTTCGTCTCTTTTTAGTCCAAAAATGTTCTTAAGAACTTTATTCTCAAATACTCGTTATCTCATTTCCTCCCTTAAAGTAAGAGTCCATGTTTCACATCCATATAATTTAACTGAGCGAATGACAGTTTTATATATTTTCAGTTTAACGTTTTTTTGAAAGGTGTTCGGATGACAAGAGTCCCTGTAATGCATAATTGCATGCATTTCCAGAATTGAGCCTACCACTTTGTTTCTAACCGCCCTCAATTGTTGTTTCGTTTGACAAAGCTGAGAAATTGTGAGAATTCGGTGGAACACCCTTTATAAGAGCTGTAGCATGATGTGGTGAGGTGTAGTGTAACTTAAAGCAATATTCGCGTTATGTTATCTGAGTACACAATCTCAAATTAGCCACCTCGTCGTCTATGCGCTCTATTATCTTCCCCCCAGACACATTTGTTATGTTTTCTATAAACGTACAGTAATTACCTATAAATTATATCGTTGCCATGGCAACCTAACACTATTACTGCCATTAAATCTTACAAAACATAGGCTGTACCAATAGCACTGGTCAACTTGATTCTTGTCTCATGAGTGCCAATAGTTGAACTTAATGCAATTTTTTATAATAATAATAATAATAATAATAATAATAATAATAATAATAATAATAATAATAATAATGTTTTATTTATTCTGACAGAGTTAAGGCCATAAGGCCTTCTCTTCCACTCAACCAGCACAAATACAAATAAATATTACACTATACTAATTATAAACACTTAAAGATACATTAAATGTAAAGTAAAGTGATCCCACAACAGACCCGGAGGCCCTTGGGGTAGTAGGAGGTTAAGGCTCCCACTTTTCTAGACAATCGGCACTTTATGTCAGCCGGGTTGTCAGCCCTGCGTGAAGGCCGCCTTTACCCCCAGAACAAGCGTCTGGTACTCATTTACGTTAGAGGCTGAGTCGACCCCAGGGCCATAGTGCCGCCAGAGGGTTTGGGTCAGTTTAAGTAGCAATGTAAATTCCATGTACAAACAACTTTTATACGATAATAACAATAATAATACGATAATAATAATAGTAATAATAATAATAATAATAATAATATAATAATGATAATAATAATAATAATAATAATAATAATAATAATAATTATTATTATTATTATTATTATTATTATTATTATTATAGTATAAATATGATAAATTATACGAGAAACGCCAATTAATATAATTTTATCGTGTTTAGGCCTATGTATTTGGAATTTCTCATCATCCACAGTTTTTCTTATTTCAATTTCAGTTAATGGATTTAAATAATAATTTTTTTAATAAACTTTTTTCATCCATTTGTCCATTGTAAAATAAAACGGGGAACACTTTCATCAGGAGATTTCAGCTATGGAAAAGAGATATCAAGGAAAATGGAATCCTAATATGCTGGCCGATTATCGTTGGACCATCAAGAGGGATGCTCCACAGGCGAAATATAGCAGAAAATCGTCATTTCTTACTTTCTAGGTGAGTCCGAATGTTCGAATATTGTGTAGTTACGAATGTAGAAAATATTAAAGTGTTTGAAATTATAAATTCCTGTCTCTTGGAAACCTTGCATGATGGAGAAAAACCGATATCATATTTGAATTCAGGAGAAAAAATACTATCAGAAACACATATTTTTCTTTCTGAGACAAAAAAAAAGAGTTTATTTTTTGTTGCTCAGTGTAATAGCAACTATACAAATTATATGGGTAGATTTTCATAATCATTTGACGCAAAAAAAAAAAAAAAAGAATAAATATTTGTGGCCGTTTAACCATATCTAAGGCAGTGTGTATTTAGGAAGCATCCTTAAATTGTCAAGTATTATATTAAAAGCAGCCGAACTGGAGGTTTGTTTGCGTATAACGTTTACAACATCCTTGTTCTTCAAACCATTAAGGAAGGACCTTGGTCTGTATTTGCTCAGCGACAGAAAAACAACTTCAACATTGCTAGTAATGTTTTTTAATAGAATATCAAGTCCCCCTTCTTACCAGTATAATGTTTGTTACCTGTTCTCTGAGTCTATATCGCACAGTGGTTCTATCAGTGCTTATCGTTTGATTCAAAGTGGCACATAATGTGCTTTTGCGGAGAAGTTAGTGATATGTGATTTATTTAAAAAATCGTTTATATGTAGGCTAACTACAGCGTGTGTAAAAGGCGATGGTACAGTGAGTAATTTGATATTTTGATTGATTGATTGCTAATGACAAATGAGGGAAATTTTGAGGAAGTTGCTGAATTCACATACCTAGGAACAATAATCACAAATAGGAATGAGATGCACAAAGAAATTAAACATAGGCTCAATACTGGAAATACATCCTTTGTTTTTTCTTTTTTTTTACGTTACAGGGAGTTTTGCCGTCCCAACTTCTCTAAAAAAACATTGAACTGCAAAAATATATGAAACTCTTATTCTCCCAGTTATATTATATGGATGCGAAACATGAATTCTTATTTAATGGAGGAGAAAAGATTACGAGTATTTGAAAATAAAGTTCTTAGGACAATTTTTGGACCAAAGAGAGACGAACAAACAGGTGAATGGAGAAGACTACTTACAGTGAGCTACAAGGTCATTATAGGAAACCAGATATAATAAGGACAGTTAAGCCTCGTAGACTACGATGGACAGGGCATGTGGCACGAATGGGGAATGAAAGAGGGGCATGGAAGATTCTTATAGAAAAGCCAGAGGGAAAACGCCTAGTTGGTAGACCAAGAACGACATCCAATGTTAATAGCGCCCAATTATGTTTAATTTTATCGATATTTTAATTACTAATATTAATAGCGGACTGACGAATGGAGAAGACTACATAACAGTAAGTTACCTACATAGCCCCTACATGTCTTTTTTAATAGGAAACCAGATATAGCCTAATAAGAACAGCTTTTTTTTAAAAATAAATATCGTGCTTTTTTTATATTGCTTTTCCTTCTTGTTTTATCTTTTTCTTTTTTGTTTTACCTATTTGTTAACTTTCTTTTATCCTAACATAGACACAAGGACACACACATCCAGACCCAAGGTGGAGATTTAAAATCTCCTACCCCGCCAGGAATCGAACCCGGGTCACCGGAGTGGAAGGTAGGGACTCTACCGACTACGCCACGGCGACGGACGTCTAAATCTCGTATACTGCGATGGGCAGGACATATGGCACGGATGGGGAATGAAAGAGGTGCATGGAAGCTTGTTATAGAAAAACCAGAGGGAAAACGCCCAGTTGATAGACCAAGAACGACATCCAATGTTTATAGCGCCTAATTATGTTTAGTTTTATCGATATATACTTTCAGGCCCAGTTTCTTATTCATTCCATCTTATCTGGTAAGTCAGGCATAAATCACAAAGTGGTCTCTAGAAAGTTCATAAACCTTTTTCATTTTTCATAGTTCCTTGAAATTACAAATGTTTCGTTGTACTTTTATAAAAAGCTAATGAAATAGGTATGTTAATAAGAATGGTTATTTACGAAAAAGAGAACTTGTTGGGGTCTGTTCTGGTCCATATCTGAGAGAGGTGAATCCGGGCGGGCGTCTGTTGTGGACGCGTCCATTCACCAGTCGAGAGCTGATCAATACTCGGAGCGGATGGCAAGTTTTCCCTCGTGCCAGTTTGTCGTTCCAACACCCCACTTTCTTAAATTTCATTCGTTCCCTTTACAAACAGTCTGTTGTGCCAAAATATAATACATACATTCCTGCATTGCAATAAAAAAACGCTTCTGGGTTAAATAATAGCCTATATTTGTAACATTCTAAGTAACTGAACTCGTAGGTTCATGGCCACGGGGACATAAGCTCTCTATTCATCCTTATCCTCAGGTAATGTTTGCCAATAATCTTGTGTACTTCCTTCAAATCATATTCTCTCACCTCACTTTTTGGTCTACCATCTGGGCTTTTTCCCTTGACAGCCCTTGTCAAAAAAGTTAATTTTTAGAAGTAAACAACTCTCTCTCTCTCTGGTCTATAGACCTACTTTACAGAATAAACAGGACATTTATGGCAATGATTCTACAGCTTATGATATATATATATATATATATATATATATATATATATATCCACCGCTGTGGTCTCGAGGTAGCGTGCTGCCTTGTTACGCAGATGGCCCGGGTTCGATCCCCGGTCGGGACAGGCACCTGGGTAAGGTTTTTTTCGGGTTTTTTCCTGTCCTGTAAGACAAATGTCAGGAAGCTTAGGGCCCAACGGTCCCCGAAAATCATACGGCCATCATCATCCTTATCATTATCATCATCCTCCACCGGTGTGGAAACAACGGGAAGCTACCACACCTACAATTCCTTAATAAAGCTGCAAAGCATAGCATGAAAATACTATGATTGCAGCGAAAGACCTGCCCTCGGGCAGAATTACTATTGATGGATATATATGTATATAGGCCTATGTGTGTGTTATAATTAAATGTTTAACAATGATCAATGTAAGTTTAATATGGTATGGTCAGAAAAATAAATGCCTGGACGGGATTCGAACCCGGATCTCTGAGTCTGTACCTCAGCGTGATATCCATTACACTACCAGGCGAATCCAATTCAAACACTTACCTTTCTTATATATGAATTATATTCTCCATTATTACTAGATGTCGCGAGAACTCGGTCTTCACTGCCATCTAGTAGCTGACTATAACAAGTAAGCAAATTAAAGAGAATATTTTTACTTTATAGCGTGTGACGATTTATAGATGTTATAATTAAATGTTTAACATTGAGCAATGTAAGCTTAATATGGTATGATAAGAAAAATATATAAAGTAAAAATATTCTCTTTAATTTGCTTACTTGTTATAGTCAGCTACTAGATGGCAGTGAATACCGAGTTCTCGCGACATCTAGTAATAATGGAGAATATAATTCATATATCTTCTTCTTCTTCCTTCCAAGTATTAGGCCGAGACCTGTTACGATCCTATAGAAAACTTTCCCTTATGGGAAATTCTCGTATAAGACTTGAAAGCATAATAATAGTCCCTTCGATTGGTTGCTGGCCAAAGGAAAGCAAGACCAGTGATGGGGCTGCCATCTTATAGCCTCTGGTCAGGCTTTTCTGGAGAAGAAAAGAAAATAAAGGAAAGAAGAAATGGAAAAAAGGAAGGACTCCCTAGACCCTCGGATGCCCTAATAGCGTCGGGGTCGAAAAAACAAGAGTTAACCAAGAGAGGTTAGATAGTAAAGTTAAAAGAGTGCAAAACACAAGTAAGTGGAAGAAATGTTTTGCACAGCTTGGGCACCTTGTGGTCGCCATCCACATATCCCCTAGATGAGGACCCCTGAGGATAAGAAAGGTAAGTGTTTGAATTGGATTCGCCTGGTAGTGTAATGGATATCACGCTGAGGTACAGACTCAGAGATCCGGGTTCGAATCCCGTCCAGGCATTTATTTTTCTTATCATACCATATATATAATGTGATGTATACAGGTTGTATTAAATGTCTCTATATAGGCCTATTGTATCACTTCGAAATCTCATTTTCAACAAAAAGTGGATGTTTTTATAAAAGAAATCTCAAATGGTCGGACCATAAAACTAACACCAGCATAACAATAAAAAAAATAAAAAACTGAGTGGTTAGAACATATCGATACATTGGCAAAAGACAAAACTACAGATCTCCAATGAAGGGATTGTGCGTGAATATGTTATCATTATCTTGAACTTGTTTACATCGTTTGATCCTGTTCCTAAGAGATCACAAGATGTGGTTGGTCAGTCCAACTTAATTTTGGTCTTCCTCTATCTCGACGTCCTTTAAGTTGATACTCCTCTTCTTCTTCTTCTACTACAAGGTTTAGGCTATGCAGCCTGTTCCGGCGAAGTTAAAAGTGGAGTCCATCTTCTACGTGGTCGGCCAAGTAATCTTGGTGGAAGGGCCCTGCGGCTAGCCAAATTAATGACAAGCGGTGAGCGATTCCTTTTGGTTCTCCAGGATGTCCTAGAAAGGAGAACCCCGGGTTCCTGCTTAAGCATTAGCCCCGGTCCACATCTCTTGTTCCTCTGGGATTATACAGGAAGGTTCTTTTTGGTATTCTTTCGTTGTTCTATCTCATTAAGTGTTCTGTCCATTTCTTATTATTTTCGCTGATTTTATCTTCAATTTTATATATATTTGATTCTTCTCGTATAGTTTCATTCCTTATTCTATCCGCTCTTGTGCATCCCTTTACATTACGTAAAAACAGCATTTCCGCAGTCTGTATCCTGCTTTTGTCCCTTGATTTCATTATCCAATTTTCACTTCCATACAACAACAAAGGAACAGTCATTGTTTTATATAATGTAAGTTTCGTATCTTTCCTTGTTTTCCGACCTAAGGTTCTTTTTATGGTTCCACAAATAGCCTGAAATTTATTTACTTTATTTTCTATATCTTTATTTTCTCTATAAGTTATATCACATCCTAAATATTGGAAATGTGATACTTGTTCTATTATTTTGTTATCCAGTACAATTTTTGATCTAATTCCATATTTACCAATAAATGCCATTACTTTTGACTTATTTATTGATATTTTACAATTATATCTATTGGATATTAATTTAAATTTATATGCTAACATTTGGAGCTCATTTTCAGATTCTGCTAAAAGTACAACATCGTCAGCGAATAATAAAGCATTTATTTTATCTTTATTATCAATTAATATTCCTTCATTAGTTAAAACCTTCTTCCATTCTTTTAGGATATCGTCCATATAAATATTAAATAATATAGGTGAGAGTGAACACCCTTGTCGTACTCCTTGGTTTATTTGAAAATAAGTTGATACTACAATGTAAAAGTAAAGTAAGTAAAGTGATCCCACAACAGGCCTCAGGAGGCCCTTGGGGTAGTAGGAGGTTAAGGCTCCCACTTTTTCTTGACAATCGGCACTTTATGTCAGCCGGGTTGTCAGCCCTGCGTGACGGCCGCCTTTACCCCAGAACAAGCGTCTGGTACTCATTTCAGTTAGAGGCTGAGTCGACCCCAGGGCCATAGTGCCGCCAGAAGGTTTGGGTCAGGAAAGCGAAAAGAATTCATTCTTTGGACATGTTGTAACCAATTGCTTTCATAATTCTGAATTTTTCAATTGAAGGGATTAGGGCAGTAACATGACAAACTACATGGTCTATATAGGAAGCCAGATATAATAACAACAGTTAAGTCTAGTAGACTGCGATGGGCAGGACATGTGGCACGAATGAGATATGAAAGACCTGCATGGAAGCTTCTTGTAGGAAGACCGGAGGGAAAACACCCAGTTGGTAGACCAAGAATGAGGTGGTGGAATAACATTGACTTGATTTGAGAAAAATATATTATACAGGGAATTATTGGAAAACATTGGCTCAGGATAGGGATGTATGGAGAGCTTATGTCCGCGCGGCCATGAACCTAAGGGTTCGATAGTGCCTGTGAATTAGTTAGGGCAGTAACATGATAAGCCACATTGTGTTAAGAAATGTCACTTATTACAATTATAGCAAATAAATTTACTGAAATATCCATAAAATCATTTGTAAGTGCTCCAGTGATGAGTTAAAACATACTGACACACAATGTATTAACAACAATACCGCACAATTAGTATTTATAATTTTTTGAAACATTAAAGTCCTAACATCTTAGAAAGAACAATATGTGGCTTGACATGTTATTGCCCTAGCTAACTAATTAACTCACTGGTACTATCGAACCCGTAGGCTCATGGCTGCGCGGACGTAAGCTCTCTATACATCCCTGTCCTGAGCTAATGTTTTCCAATCATTCCCTGTACAATCTACTTCCCTCAAATCATGGTTAATGTTATTCTCCCACCTCATTCTTGGTCTACCAACTGGGCGTTTTCCATCTGGTTTTCCTACAAGAAGCTTCCATGCACGTCTTTCATTCCCCATTCGTGCCACATGTCCTGCCCATCGCAGTCTAGGAGACTTAACTGTTCTCATTATATCTGGCTTCCTATAAAGACCATGTAGTTCATTGTTATGTAGTCTTCTCCATTCACCTGTCTGTTCATCTCTCTTTGGTTTAAATATTTTCCTAAAAACTTTATTCTCAAATCTCCTTTCCTCCCTTAAAGTAAGAGTCCACGTTTCGCAACCATGTAATATAACTGGCAGAATAATAGTTTTATATATTTTGAGTTTATCGTTTTTTGAAACGAGTTGGGACAAGAGTCTTTGCAATGCATAATAGCATGCATTTCCAGAATTGAGTCTATGTTAATTTCTTTGTGCATCTCATTCCTATTTGTGATTATTGTTCCTAGGTATTTGAATTCAGCCACTTCCTCAAAATTTCCCTCATTTGTCATTACCTGTCTATTTCCTTGTCCTAAGCTCTTCAATCATTTTAAACTTTAAATTTATCGCAGGATACCAAAGAACCGATAAAAAGAAAAACGTAGATATAAGAACAGAACTTAATATTTTTAATCTCTGTGAAAGAATAAAATATTATCAAAATGCTTATCTTCAGCACGTATTACGAATGAATAAACAGCGCATACCAAGAAGAATATATAATTATAAACCAAAAGGGAGAAGAATGTTGGGAAGACCATTGAAGAGATGGACGGACCAATTCGACCTATAATGAGATCGGAACAGACCTTTGGGCATAATACTTGATGAACATTGAGTAAAATGTAGCGCGTCTAGTAGTCTGATCTGGCTGTTATTTTTTTTTTTATTTGCTGTTCAATCGGTCAAAATAGGAATGGATACGTTAAATTAATATACTCTCTGCCGAGACTTGATAATCTTTTTAAATTCTACAAATGAAACATAGGCCTACTTTAAGTAATTAAAAATGAATAATGTTTTTTTAAAAAAACTAAAAGAACACGCTTTATTAGAAAACTAAAAATGAAAAAAAAATAATTTTAATTTCCAACACGATTGGGATTAAATTAAAGTGGTCAACAAAAAATGTCATGCCCCTACACATATCGCATAAAACTATAGGCTATCACACCCAAAAGACAAATAATCTTTACCATTAAAACCGCGTGGCGGTGCTCTATTTTCAATTAAACTATCTTTGATTAATAAAAACGATCTATGGTAAAAGTAAGCTCTCTAAGAAAAAAATGTAAACATACTAAAAAGACCCCACGCTTTTTTGATGGTAAATTATATTTCTTTTTTTTGATTAACTCTAGTTTTATTCTGTATGTGTTGGAAGATGATTTTTTTGTTGACCACCTTAATTTTATCCCAAGCGTATTGGAAATTAAAATTATTTTTCATTTTTTAGTTTTGTAATAAAGCGTGTTCTTTTAGTTTTTTAAAAACATTATTTATTTTTTATTTTTTAGTTTTAATATGTTTGACAGAATAAGATAAAATGTAAATATCTTTACTTTAAATCGATACTGTTGTAGTATGAGCTAAAAAGTAAGACTCTTATATAAAAAAACCCTCCCAGACGGATTTTTTGAAACCAGCGACGTATGAATTACTGAAATTCTATACCACTGAGAGTTCATTGCTCTACCAACCTAAGCTCTTACAACGACTGACTAAAAAGTCGATAAGGTCCGCAACCTATTATACCAGTTTTCATTTTTTTGATTTTCGAATGATTCTGGCAAGGATTTTAGAAAAACAAAATATAAAATTATTGTATTGTCACGGGTCCTCTACACGTTATACAAAGTTTTCAGTCGATCCAATATTTCTAAGTGGGTGAAAATTCGGTGTGAAAAGATTCCGTTACATTGATAAAAAAAACATTTTTTTTTTGATTTTCTGATGATTATGGCCAGGATTTTAGAAAATACAATATGGCAATTATGTATTGTCACGGTTCTTCCTATACAAGTTATACAAAGTTTCAAAGTCGATCAATTGATTTTAAGTGGGTGAAAATCGCGTTGGAATGAAAGATTCCGTTACATTGATACAAAAACACTTTTTTGGATTTTCTGATGAATTATGGCCAGGATTTTAGAAAATAAATATGGAAATTATGGTATTGTCACGGGTCCTATACACGGATATACCAAAGTTTCAAAGTCGATCTAATATTTCAAGTGGGTGAAATGAAATGGGTGAAAATCGCGTGAATGAAAGATTCCGTTACATTGATACAAAAACACTTTTTTTGATTTTCTGATGATTATGGCCAGGATTTTAGAAAATAAATATGAAATTATTGTATTGTCACGGGTCCTCTACAAGTATAAAAAGTTTCAAGTCGATCCAATGATTTTAAGTGGGTGAAAATCGCGTTGAAAGATTCCGTTACATAAATAGATAGATAGATACAGGTCAAGCTAATATAAAGCGTGTAAAAACAATCCAAATATTCATTTGTTAATACATTACTTTTAAACATTCAGAGAAATGTATGATTATATTAACTTGATATAAATTTGAAACCTGGAGACCACTTTAATTGTGTTAATCTTGAATAAGTATAAATTACGTATGTAATTCACCAGTGCGGTTTTAACAAGCATTTAGTTCAAATTAGCAAACCTGTGTTAATTGAAGAGACCGGACCTGCTCTCTACATAAACTTGAATTAAACTGTACATTTATGCCACTATTTTTATCCAACTTGCAAAATAATTGTTCTTCATAATGGTTACTGCAGGTTTTTTCAACAAAAATGTTCGTTCTCGAGTACCTTCCCCCGTAAAACATTTTTAAATATATTATTTTCTAATATTAACATAAAACAGTTTTCAGATACTTTTGAAATCCAGAATGGATTGAAGGAAGGAGAGGCACTATCTCCTCTACTATTTAATTTTGTACTAGAGCATGCCATTAAATCTTTAGAGGATGAAGAAGGCTTACAGCTCAATGGAATTAATAAGCTGTTAGTTTATGCTGACTATTTAACTCATGTCCCAAATGGGACTCAATGACCAATCACGTTTCAATGATTTCTGTTTTACAACCAATCAGAGTCGTGTTTCACGAAATATTTATCAGTGTTATAATTACCATATTAAAGAAGGCTCCTCCTTTTTAATATTCTGAACAGGTCTGACCATTATTTTGCAGTGACTGAGCCTGTGAGAAATACGGCTACCAGATTGTATATATAGTGCATGAATGTCAACACATGCCGCATGTGGGAGTTAATATAAACACATTTGTAGCAATTGATTATACCACCAAAAAAAAAAAAAGAAACCACTGTTTGCACTTTCTTAAATGTATTTTTTCCCAGGTAACAATGCAGAAAAATATAATTGTCATATTTACATCATACGACATTAGAAATTAATTAATATAGGCCTACAGTTTGACGTGTTTCATTTTTTCTCCACTAGAGAGCATTCTTACAATATTGCGTTCCTTTGACAATAAATAGTATGATCTGGTTGCAGTGATAAACAAAAGAAGCAGATGAAGCGTACCTATCGCTTCTCATTTGTTTTCAAACATCGCCGTTTACATTAAATATATAAATCTTTAAAAATAACTATAGTTGAATAATGATTTGTGAGTAAACAACTTAATTTTATTCGTTAAATAGTCCTAACAAATGCCACTCTTGATTTCCAAATTCTCTAGATAAATTGGAAATCACTCGTGGCATTACTTATGATAATGTAGTACTATTGGCCGATAGCGAGGAGATACTAAAGGACAACACGCACACACTAAAATTGAACTGATAAAATCGAGGTGAAACATAAAATCATTGAAATGTAATTGGTCATTGAGTCCCATTTGGGGCATGAGTTAAATCGTTTGACGTTTTTTTGAGAGGAGTTTGGACAAGAGACCCTGTAATGCATAATAGCATGCATATCCAGAATTAAGCACATGTTTAATTTCTTTGCACATCTCATTCCTGTTTGCAATTATTGTTCCCAGGTATTTGAATTCAGCCACTTCTTCAAAATTTCCCCCATTTGTCATTAGCTGTCCATTTACATTATATATTGTATTTCTATTTGTGAATATAATTTTATTGGTGATTACTTCCAGTTCCAATTCGTTAGAATTTGTTTTGAGTGTGTGTGTTGGCCCTTATGCCAGGCGCAACAATCTGCCAGCGCCGTGGATGGTTGTTCCGTGAGTGGTTGGACTGATTACTGGATTAAGGAAAGAGACAGTACAAGGCAGGCGAGACAGTGATCGATGACCGGTTAAATGTAGGGCAAGTTCATGGATATAGAGGTCTCACATTCCTACATTTCGTATATATATATAATATATATATATATATATATATATATATATTACAACCTGTGATTCACAAATATCTGTTCTAATACAGGCTTAATGAGTCCGTCGCGCAGGACCTGCGGAAACTAACTAATTTCTGAGCAAGTCAAATTTATGGTGCCACTTTGCTGGTTTTCGGAATATATATTTCTTTAACAAAATTACTAACGGACCCGGCAGATGATGTCCTGCTCAAACGTTCAATTCTTGTGTCATGGCCGAACGATAAAAATAAGTTTTTTTTTTACCGTAAAATTCACTAATTAAAAAGTTCGAAAGAAAACTCCTCACTGCCATCTGTTATGGCTCAAGAAGCGTGCATTATGACTTCACATTGTCGTTGCGAGGAATATGTCGGTAATGTAGATGACTGCACATCTGACAAAAAACATATTACCCGATCACAGCGATACATACCGGGTCCAATTGTGAATCTAAACCATCCAGGGACCCACTCAATCACACATACAACATTTCATCAAAATCGGTCCAGTCCTTAGGCAGTTTTTAATTTAGGATTTCAAGAAAACTCCACATCTAGTTGTCGGATTTCACTCATTTTTAGATAATATCTACCTCGGTTTATTTTAATAGGATATACTGAGTTTCGTTGTGAAACATCGACAATTGTGACTACTAGAGCGATTTTTTTAAATGTTAACTTAATCTGAACTCCAACACCTAATGGTTTCAGAGGGTCCAATTGTGAATCTAAACCATCCAAAGACCGACTCAAACAAACACAAAAATTATCATAAGTAATGCCACGAGTGATTTCCAAATTATCGATAAATTCACGACTCACGAAGTGAGGAGTGAATTTATCTAGAGAATTTGGAAATCAAGAGTGGCATTTGTTAGGACTATTTAAAGAATAAAATTAAGCTGTTTACTCACAAATCATTATTTAACTATAGTTATTTTAAAATATTTATACGTTTAATGTAAACGGCGATGTTTGAAAACAAATGAGAAACGATAGGTACGCTTCATCTGCTTCTTTTGTTTATCACTGCAACCAGATCATACTATTTATTGCCAAAGGAACGCAATATTGTAAGAATGCTCTCTAGTGGAGAAAAAATGAAACACGTCAAACTGTAGGCCTATATTAATTCATTTATAATGTCGTATGATGTAAATATGACAATTATATTTTTCTGGATTGTTACCTGGGAAAAAATACATTTAAGAAAGTGCAAACATTGGTTTCTTTTTTTTTTTGGTGGTATAATCAATTGCTACAAATGTTTTTATATTAACTCCCGCATACGGCATGTGTTGACATTCATGCACTATATATACAATCTGGTAGCTGTATTTCTCACAGGCTCAGTCACTGCAAAATAATGGTCAGACCTGTTCAGAATATTAAAAGGAGGAGCTTTCTTTAATATGGTAATTATAACACTGATAAATATTTCGTGAAACACGACTCTGATTGGTTGTAAAACAGAAATCATTGAAACGTGATTGGTCATTGACTCCCATTTGGGGCATGAGTTAAATAGTCATCAAAATCATTGCAGTCGTTCAGGCAGTTTTTAATTTCGGATTTCAGGTAAACCTCCACTTCTAATTGTCTGATTTCGCTAATTTTTCTATAGTACCTACCACGCTTTATTTTAATAGGATATACTGAGTTTCGTTGTGAAACATCGAAAATTGTGACCTCTAGAGCAATTTTTAAATTTTCACTTCAGGTTAATTCCTACACCTAATAGTTTTAGAGGGTCGATTTGTGAATCTAAACCATCGAGGGACCCAATCTGACACACACCAAAAAAATTCATCAAAATCGGTTCAATCATTTAGGAGGAGTTCAGTGACAAACACACACATATATAGGCCTATAAACATTTTTCTAACACCGGAGTTATTTTTAGTTTGTTTGTTATATCTGAATTAGTGTTAAGTCCGACAATTTATATCCTGCTATTTTTCGCATATATGCTTACCTCATCTCTGCTGCTCTTCTTCTTGAGGTGTTTGCTGCTTTGATAGTCCCAAGATTCACTCCCGTAGACTATATAAGAGGAGCATTCTTCAAAGTATTTATTGGTCTATTTTAATTATAGTTTTCTTTTACGTTGTTTGTGGTCCAAGTACATTGATTTTAACTCCTATTATTTTTGTAAAGTTATTAAACTTTTTGTAGATATCCTTTTCTCCTTCATCTGATATTAATTTTCCTAAACATAGCAGCTAATTGTATTCACCTGTTCTATTAGTTTGTGTTCTTCCCTTCTTCATCATTCAAGGATTAAGCTGTTCCGTTGGCTGGTTCCGGTTTCATGAAAACTAGAATTGTTGGATTTGTTCAGACCATCTTCTGTGTGGTTTATAAATTAGAAATAATTTTGGAAATCTTTCTTCTGGCATTCATCAACATATTCTTTCCATTTCCAATAGGCCTTTATATGTATATATATATATATATATATATATATATATATATATATATATCCTATAGGCCTATATGGAAAGCAACGGGAAGCTACCACACCTATAATTCCCTACAAATAGAGGGATTCGCTCTGGCTTTATGCTAATAGGTTTTATATTAATAATAGTAAAGCTGTAAAGCATAGCATGAAAATGCTATGATTGCAGTGAAAGACTTGCCCTCGGCCAGAATTACTATGGACATATATATATATATATATAGGCTATATATAGGCCTATATATATATAAATAACTCACTGGCACTATCGAACTCGTAGGTTCATGGCTGCGCTGACATAAGCTCTCCATACATCCCTATCCTGAGCTTAAGTTTTCCAATCATTCCTGTATAGCCTAATATACTTCCCACAAATCATGGTTAATGTTATTCCCCCACCTCATTCTTGGTCTACCAACTGCGCGTTCCTCTGGTTTTCCTACAGAGCGACTATATCAAAGGGTGATTTATCTAATTCCCACGTTAATACCTCTAGCGCCCCGCTGTTGTAAGTTATAAAGTCCTAACATTCCATGTTCCTAGAAACATGTCCCTGTGTTCGAGTCTTTTGGCGTGGTTTCCCTGAAGTAGTCCCCGCCCGGAGAACCGAATGGGGGACTATTTGACCTCCGGAAAATTTTACCCCAGTGGAGCCCATGTCAGTGTTTCTTGACGGTTGTATATTTACGGTAAGAGATCGTCACTCTTTCGACCAAGGTTTTTTTTTTTCCGTCTGGCTTATCACCTTCGACCAGTCCGGCATGGGTAACCCTATCGGCAGCAATGCTACCGCCGGCATAGCTCTCGGGATCATTTAAGCACGAAGCCACTCCACCACAAGATAAAGATACCATGGAGAGGACAATAAATATCTATTAAAAAAACATATATATATATTTTTTGTCATAGCCATTTTTGGTTTCTAGGAAGTAGGTTCAACGAAGATACACAACTTTAAGGGCACCCGGTACTAATTTCCTTGCAATTTGGTTTAAAAATATGTAACATACAAAAATTATTTTTTCAGCTAATTGCTAAGTTATGTGCATGAAAATTATGTCACTAATTAAACAAGTCTTCCTGAACATAACGACGCTCTGGTTAACTTTTTGCACATATTTCTTCATGAGTCATTTAAAATAAAAAAAATGAAAATAAAAAATCCAACTTCTTAAAAGTTTGTCAAAAACTACTTATTCAATTCTTTCCTAAATTTAGTATGTTACTGTCCATAGTTAATTTTACAATAATAAGGTTTGCTTGTGTTCACATATGGATTGTGATTTATTTTTTTAAAAATTCGAATACCAAAAATGGTTTTTGTTAAAAAAATTGCATACATTTTTTTATTTCAAATACTAACTTATCAATAGCACAAAGATAAATTTACCTTATTATTATAGAGTTCTTTAAACTGCATAACCTATGAATGACATAAGAATAATTTTTGACATGGTTATGCAGTTTAAAGAACTCTATAATAATAAGGTAAATTTATCTTTGTGCTATTGATAAGTTAGTATTTGAAATAAAAAAAATGTATGCAATTTTTTTAACAAAATATATTAAAAAAATGCTAGTTACGGAAAATGCAAAAAAAAAGTTCACATTAGCAGAACACAGAGACGCCATTTTTGAAGAACAAATTTTTGAGTTTAAATGTCCAAAGTCGACAAAATATTGCACATCGATAAAATAGACCTTCCTGGATTTTTTGAAGCAAAAAGAAAAAAAAACAATTTTTTAACCCAAATACTGTAAGTACTGGGTGCCCTTAAAAAAATGTTTTGATGAGACAATCTCTATAGTTATGATACATTCAATCGAAATTCGTTAAAAAGTGTGTAAATAGTACGTAAGCATGTAATCTATAAGTTAAGTCTTGTATGAATAATTTATCTTAGTTTAGGTTAGTATTGTTAGGTCCGGATTATTAAAAAACTAACATGGCTGAATAAATGAGAGGAAATACACTGTTATGGTGTTCCTGGTTCGACAAACATCAAGCCCTCACACACGACTCATCCTGCCATTTATTTGGGCTGGACCCAAGAACTTGAGGAGGTGCTTACTACCCCCTCTTTACCCTTATTCTGTCCTAAATTGACACACAGGCTCGGAGTAATGAGGAAGCACAACGGCCACATATTTTTTAACACAGTCTGTGGTTTGCTAAACTAGACTATTTTGTACCTAACATGATATGAGGTAAAAAGTGATATGAAATTTTGTATTTTTTTATTAATTGCCCCAGGTTCTCTCCTGGCATTGGCGTAATTGTAACACACTTCTGAAGTTGGGGCGCCTACAAGGTGGATTTGTTACCCGTTAATATGGTGGGTGATAAATGATAATGAAGCGCCAGGAGAGTTCTTAACCTAAACTTAATCTAAATTTCAGACCATGGTCAACCACAGGAAAAATTAATATGGTTTGCCCGGGAATCGAACCCGGAACCTCATAAACTGTAGTCATAAACGCTGACTACCAGCACATGAGGCTGGTAATATAAAATAAATTAATAGAAATGAAAGGACATGATGGAGGAAGCAAGAAGAGTCAAGAGTGTTGGCGGGATGAAATTCAGGAAACGGGAGAAACCCGAGAAAAACAGGAAAAATCCCGGTGTGGTCCACAAGCAATACTCCTCCGGAACCGTCAGAATTCGAACCTGAGATCCCTGTCGGGACATGTTAGCCACCGAGGCGAGAAAGAGTTGATTTTGCTGTCGGAATCAAATGCAATGTAAGTTTGACTTTCACTTAAAGAGAGGGCAAACAAATTAGCGACATAAACAATAACCACGGCCTCCTGTAATGTGTCAGGTAATGGCTCTTAACATTAAAAACACCTAGTAAACACGAAAATGACGAGAGATTATTGTACATTGTATATATGCGTACAAAATCCGGCAAATCCTCTTCGCGACTCCCTCTACCGGCGTATCTGCGTCTCGCTCGCACGCTTCTATCCCTCTCTGTCCCTCGTCCAATCACCGCCGGACTGTGCTGGATCCATACAGCATCCCAGCTGCACAAGACGCCGGGCGTCAACCCACCCCTTCTCTCCTCTGGAGAAGACGACGACGGCGAGGAGGGGCGTCGACCGATGACAACGTCTGTACCGACGCGACGCCTATCTGCCTTCAGTAAGCCTTCCGCCTATATTTAGACCAAATGTTGGACAAGACTGTCAATAATAGAGAAGAACATACATTCTCTAGGGGAAACACTGTTTTTGTGTTTAACCTTCGATGTCTGATGGATTGACTTCTACCATATGGAGTGACAAATGCAGTCTGAACTTTCTGAACCAGTGTTGTGTGTGTTTTTGTGTTACATTGTTTATAAAATACATGTTCAAGAACTGAACCTTTCTCAAGACGCTTGTCATTTCTCATTTGTTTCACAAATTAAAAGACACTCTAGACCAGCATCAAGTTTAAATGGAGACAGCAGCCATTTTGGGTTTCGTTTAATGTCATCGTTGGAATGTATAAATCAGGCCATATATTTAAAATAAATATTAACTATATTTTTTAAATTGCATTTCTTCATATTTAAATGCATGATTATTTTAAAACTATTTTTTAACATATAATTTGCATTAAATCCAGCTATGTTAACTATTATTTGTTCAGAAATATCAGAACATACAGCATGCAATATTTTACTCAATAAAAAATTATATATTAGCCAATAAAAAGCATGATTTTTGCCTGCAGTTTTTGCATATTGATTTTGTATGCCATTTGTAGAGGCTAACATAAGGCCACGCCCTAATTTTGCAGCATTTTTTTCGCAATGAATTTAATATCATAAAAACATTTAATAATATATTTTATTAATATTTCCAGTCTCTTTCTACCAGTAACATGCAACATGGCAGAATCTATAAACTTATTCCTACAAATATAATTAAATATTTCAGATTACATATAGGATACAGGCCAACCAGACATGCTAAATATAAAAAAGAAATATTAATTAAAAATGTAATTAAGTACTTTACAATTTGGGCTTAGTTTTTATATATTGTTTTAACTAAGCCATTCTTAATAAAATATTATAAAAATTATTATATTAAACAATAAGATAGATTGTTTTATGAACAATTTTTTTTAATTAATGATATATTTGTTAGTAATAAAATATTTAAATTATTTTTGTAGGTTACGAAATTAGTGGTTAAGTTTTATTACAAAAAATTAAATAGGTATAGAATTAAATTATAATAATTCAATTAACTGAATTAAATAATTAAATTCGAATAAACCATATTTATTATAAGTAGGGATATAGCTGCAATAAAACATAAAAATATGCATTTTTATAATGTAAATAGCCCTAAATATGTTAAAATGGACATATTGTTAAAACAAAGTATTGAATGGGTATCCAGGGGGTTGCAAAGCCATGTTGCAGAGTGATTTTGAATGCCTTTCAATTCCACCACTTAGCGCATGCTCAGCAGCCATTCCTCAGTACAGTCTGTTCTCGTAAACAAGAATTAGTTCACTGCGCATGTAGGCATTTGTTTGTTTTTGCTATTATCTTGTGTCGTGTAACAAAATGTCTGAAATGTTTGTTGAATGCTTAACGATTTATACAAATATTTTTCTTGGGCCTGTAATGTAAATGCTCTAGAATGTAATTTGAATTTTTATTTTTATTTGAATTTTGTATTTACTGATGTTTATCTTGTATGTAGTCTGTGGTTATTTTTTTATTTTTGTATGGCCTTAAATGTATGTGGCTAATCATTTGCTGGCCTCACATCCACTTGTGTTAATCACAGAAGTCGACGATCAATCGAGTCGGTATGGGACATGTCGTCAGCAGCCTTTATACAGGGTGTAGCAAAAGTCAGTTAACCGAAAATGCAAATATATTATTTTGTGTAGCTTACAATATCGACAAAAAAAATACCGAAATTGTTCAAAGTGACCTCCATTGTTGTTTAAGCAGTAGTATTTGAGATTATATTCTCAAGGTCCCGTATTCAAATCCCAGTTTAAACCAATATTTTTTTTCTTGCAACCATGTGCAGTGGTTAACTGATTTATGCCCCACCCTGGTATTTTTTTTTCAACCTGGAGCCGTTATTTATTTTAGCTACCCAAATTCCTCAAGATTGACTGAGTACCAATACCACACTGGCCAAGATTCTTGAGAAAAGTGTTCCTCCATGGGGATTCGTACCAGTGTAACTTCCCTAGGTATGCACGGTACTGGATTATAGGCCTATATGTGTAAGTTATAGCCAATATAACTAACTCTCTGCCGCTATTGAAGCCATTGGTTCGTGGTCGTCCAGAAATAAGTTCTCCATATCCTGAGCTAATATTTTCCAGTCATCAGCTGTTTAATCTACTTGCCTCAAATCATTCTCCCATCTCATTATTGGTCTACCAACTGGGCGTTTTCCCTCTGGTTCTTCTTTAAGAAGTTTCTATCCCGCTCTTTCAGTCCCCATTCATGCCCCGGCATGTCTTGCCCATCGCAGTCTGCACGAAAGTAATACTATTCTTACTACTGTATATCTGTTTTCCTATAAAGATCATGAGGCTCAATATAGCCTCTATATATATATATATATATATATATATATAGAACAGGCGTCTGGTACTCATTTCCGTTAGAGGCTGAGTCGACCCCAGGGCCATAATGTCGCCAGAGGTTTGGGTCAGTTATACTATATATATATATATATATATATATATATATATATGTATATATATATATATATATATGTATATATATATGTATATATATATATATATATATATATTATAAGTTATATATATATATATAGTAAGCCAAATGCGCTTCTTACGATCATTGTTAGGAGTTAATAGACTGGATCACCAAAGGAACACAATTATCAGAGGAAAACTTGGAGTAACAAGTTTAAATGAAGATATACAAAGACACCAACAAGAATGGAAAAATCATCTGAGGAGAATGGCAAGAAATAGACTTCCAAAATTGGCATTCCAATATACCCCAACTGGACATAGGGACCAAGGAAGACCAAAACATCGGTGGAAAGGTCAAGACCATCTTCGCTAGGTTTACCGTACAGGCCACATGGCCTAAAACGAATTTGTTCATGATGATGATGATGATGATGATGATATATATAGTATAACTGACCTAAACCTCTGGCGGCACTATGGCCCTTGGGTCGACTCAGCCTCTAACGGAAATGAGTACCAGACGCCTGTTCTGGGGGTAAAGGCGGCCGTCACGCAGGGCTGACAACCAGGCTGACATAAAGTGCCAATTGTTTGGAAAAAGTGGGAGCCCTAACTTCCTACTACTCCAAGGGCCTCCTGAGGCCTGTAGTGGGAACACTTTACTTACATATTTTTTGTCTAATGCCATAAAGTTGTGTTACGTCATTTCTGGTATTCTCTCCTGACATTGGAGGAATTCTAACCACTTCTGAGGTTGGGGCACCTGGAAGGCGTAGTTACGTTACCATATGATGACATGGAGAAAAACCAAGAGAGTACTTAAGTCTAATGTTTATATATAATGACGTAGCCAATTGTTGAGCCATAACCTCTCCTTTGTTAGGAGTTACTCGATTAAGTTATTTTTTTTTAGTTATGTTATTTCTCCGTAGATGTCATGAATGACATGCGGTCAACACACCGACCTAAAGAGACATCTAGCAGGGAACTAGGACGTTGTTCTAGGTAAATGTTGCTTAGAGGCCTCTTTATTCAGGCTTGATTTTTACGAGCCTGAATATCTTCGGGCTCGGGACCCACGCCACGGCTTAAAGTCCCTCCAGGAGGACTTGCTCCTTGGATTTTTCCATCCTAAAAAAATCCATCGACCCCGGCCGGGTTTGAACCTGATACCTTCGGGACCACAGGCAACGAGCATAACGACTAGTCCACCGCGGCCGACACTTAAACCTAACTAACTACTAACTCACTGGCACTATCGAACCCTTAGCTTCATGGCCGCGCGGACATAATCTCTCCGTATATCCCTATCCTGAGCTAATGTTTACTAATCATTCCCTGTATATTCTATTTCTCTCAAATCATGGTTAATGTTATTTCTGCCACCTAATTCCTGATCAACTAATTGAGCGTTTTACCTCTGGTTTTTCTACAAGAAGCATCCATGCACGTCTTTCATTCCCCAATCATGCCACATGTCCTGTCCATTATTGTCTACGAGACTTAACTGTTCTTATTAGACCTATATCCGACTTCCTATAAAAACCATTTAGTTACCTGTTTTGTAGTCTCCTAACATTCCATGTTCCTATGAACATGTCCTTGCGTTTGAGCCTTTGATATGGGTTCCCTGAAGTAGTCCCCGCTCGGAGAACCGAATGGAGGACTATTTTACCTCCGGAAAATTTTACCCCAGTTGAACCCATTACCGCGTTTCTTGACGGTTGTATTTTTATGATGAAAGATCGTCACTCTTTCGACTAAGGTACTTTTTTCTTCTGGTTTATCACCGTCGATTAGTCCGGCATGGGTAACCCTATCGGCAGCAATGCTACCGCCCTCATAGCTCCCGGGATAATTTAAGCACGCAAGCCAATCCTCCATGACAAGATTAAGGTACCATGGAGGGCCCCTAAATTGCAGATAATTGGCGACAACAAGAATAATTCCCTTTAAGGAAAAATTCTTGTGGTCTGAGAAGAAAAAGGATTTGGGACCTCATGAACAGTAGTCAGAAGCTCTGACCTCAAGGCCACGAGGCTGGTAGTGTAACTTGTACATTACCGTAGTATATACAGGTTGAAAATTATTTAAACCGACAAACTCTGGGAGGTTGTAGGGGAGACCAAAACAAATATTTTTCCTTAATGTCATTTTTTCCTATGAGGATTATTTAAACTGGTAGTGGAAGATTTCTCTGGGGATCGAGCAGGCCATGGTACAGGATCACCTTTGCCAAATCAATTTTTCTGAAAACCGTTGGTTCAAGAATCGATGCACACGACTGAAATGTGCCGGCGCCCCGTCATGTTGGAACCACATGCGTTGTCTTGTAGGGAGCGGGATGTCTTCCAGCAATTCTCGCAATGCTCTGGCGAGAAAATTGTAATAGTGTCTGCCATTCAATGGCCTAGGTAGGAGATATGTCCCAATTAAACAGTCCCCAACAACACCGGCCCACGCATATCAGTGTACTCACTCCAGGTGTATCGCTCCATTAGTAAACAGATACAATTCACTACTACACTGGTGGACAAAACAATTCCTACCATCAACAGCAGTTGCAGTCATGACAACTGAAGAGCGTAATATGCCCTCTACCGGTTTACATTATCCTCATAGGAAAAAAATGGCATTAGGGAAAAATATTTGTTTTGGTGTTCCCTACAACCTCCCAGAGTTTATCGGTTTAAATAATTTTCACCCTGTACAGATGTTGAACAAAACCTGGTGGCCAAGCACACTACTATGACATCTCTTAAGACATAGAAAGACATATAAATCGACAGAGTACTGACTGCAGTTAACCGAAAATACAAATATATTATATTCTGTAGGTTACAACAATACAAATAAAAACAACTACCGAAATTGTTCCCTAGTTAGGAAATTACCTCAAGCAGTAGTGTTTGAAATTATATTCTAAAGGTCCCGTATTCAGACCCCAGTTTCAACAATCTGATTATTTTCCTTGCAACCATATGCAGTGGTTAACTGACTTTATGCCACACCCTATATAGCAGCATTGACTGATTTTGGTCCCAGAGTCGCGGGTTCAAACCAGGCCGGGTCTATTAATTGTTTAGGATGGAAAAATCCAAGGAACGAGTCCTCCTGGAAAGGACTTTCAAGCCGTGGGTCCCGAGTTTGAAGATTTTCAGGTTTGTAAAATAATCTTAGCCCCTGTTGCCTGAATAAAGAGACCACTAACCAAAACATTTACCGACCATCATCATCCTAGGAATGCCTTAGTTGCCTTCTAGATGTCTTATCTTGACCGCATACCATTCATGACAGGGAAATAACTCCACGGCGCGACAGGCCTAGAAGGACCTTGGCCTACCAGCCGGCTGCTGGCCTAATATCCACATGTGTCAATCACAGAGGTAGATGATCATCTAGCCAGTATAGAGATGACATATGGTCAGCATGTCGGGTCCCCAGCCGTTATAGCTGGTTTTCTCAACCTGGAGCCGTTACTTATTGTGGCTTCCAAATTCTTAACGATGTTGGGTGGATACCGGTCCCATACTGGCCGAAATTCCGTGACAAAATACTCTCCCCATGGGGTCAATAGCTCTACCGAAGACACCATGCTTAACCACTGTGCTAAGGCGCGGAGCATATTCAGTGACATCACAGAAAAAATCGTAAAAGTTTGTTAACAAATAAACTCAAACTCACTGGCACTATCGAACCCGTAGGTTCATGGCCGCGCGGACATGATCTCTCCATACATCCCTATCTTGAGCTAATGTTTTCCAATCAGCCCTTGTATAATTTACTTCCCTCAAATCATAGTTAATGTTATCCTCACACATCACTCTTGGTCTATCAACTGGGCGTTTCCCTCTGGTTTTCCTACAAGAAGCCTCCATGCTCGTCTTTCATTCCCCATTCGTGCCGCATGTCCTGCCCATCGCAGTCTCATTGTATATCCGGTTTCCCATAAAGACCATGTTTTTTAATTAAATCAAACTCTTTAAAAATATAACTGAACCGCGGCAGGAGACCACTTACACCATACAGATACATGCTGACTCAACTCCCGAGAATATCAAATCCTTGCCGTCTTCTTTTTCTTCCTTTCTATAGGCTTATTCATGTTTATTTACACACACTATGTCAATGATGTGTTGATTCATTCCATTTCTTGAGGGGGTCTGCCCACTTCTCTTTTTACACGCTTTATATTAGCTTGACCTGTATCTATCTATCTATGTAACGGAATCTTTCAACGCGATTTTCACCCACTTAGAAACATTCGATCGACTTGAAACTTTGTATACTTGTAGAGGACCCGTGACAATACAATAATTTCATCATATTTTGTTTCTAAAACCCTGGTCAGAATCATCCGAAAATCAAAAAAATGAAAACTGGTATAATAGGTTGCGGGCTTGTCGACTTTTTAGTCAGTCGTTGTAAGAGCTCAGTTGGTAGAGCGGTGAACTCTTAGTGGTATATAATTTCAATAATCCATACGTCGCTGGTTCAAATCCGGCTGGAAGGGTTTTTTTTATAGAAGAGTATTACTTTTAGCTCATACTGCAATAGTATCGAATTTAAAGATATTTACATTTTTATCTTATTCTGTAAAATATTAAAACTAAAAACTAAAAAATAAATAATAGTTTTAAAAAACTAAAAGAACACACTTTATTACAAAACTGAAAAATGAAAAATAATTTTAATTTCCAATTCGCTTGGGATAAAATTAAAGTGGTCAACAAAAAAATCATCTCCAACACATGTAGAATAAAACTAGAGTTATCAACAAAAAGAAAATCATTTTACCATCAAAAGCGTGGGGTGCTTTTTATGATTTTTACATTTTCTTCTTTGAGAGCTTACTTTTACCAATATCTGTTTATTATCAAATATATTAATTGATATAGAGCACCCCACGCTTTTGATGGTAAAATTATTTTCTTTTTGTTGATAACTCTAGATGTGTTGGAGATGATTTTTTTGTTTACCACTTTAATTTTATCCCAAGCGAATTGGAAATTAACATTATTTTTCATTTTTTTAGTTTACTAATAGAGCGTGTTCTTTTAGTTTTTTAAAACTATTATTTATTTCCTCTAGAACGTAGGTTCTTCGCTGCTTTAATAAACCTCATATCATCAGCTCTGTCCACGTGTGTGCGTTCCCTTTTCCTTGCTGTAATAAATGTCTCAACATATACGATATTGCATTCCTCCCTCACATCCTGGTTCCAAGTCTTGTTTTGTTTACTGTGGCTCATAAAGTACTCATTTCTGCTATTCTCATGAGTTGTTTAGTTTGGCTAGTATCTGTTCTTGTATCCGCACCATATATCATTGTTGTTTCCTCCATACATCCCTATCCCGAACTAATGTTTTCCAATCATTCCCTGTATAATCTACTTCCCTCAAACCATAGTTATTATTCCTCACTTCATTCTAGTCATTCCAACTTGCGTTTTCTCTCTTTCAAGAATCTTCCTTATTCTTCTTTCATTCCCCGTTCGTGCCACATGTCCTGCCCATAGCAGTTTACGAGACTTAACCGTTCTTATTATATCTAGTTTCCTATAAAGATCATGTATCTCACCGTTATGCAGTCTTCTCCATTCGCTTGTCTGTCCATGTCTCTTTGGACCATGATTTTTTAAAAACGTTATTCTCATATACTCACGTCAGTTTTTCTTTTTTGTAATTTTGAATAGATAAATAGGCCTAAACTCCAAGCGCGACAGGCCTAGAAGACCCTTGGCCTACAAGTCGACTTTTGGACTCACGTCCACATGTGTTAATCACAAAGATAGACGATCATAAGCCAGTGTAGGCATGGCATGTGGTCAGCATGAGGGTCCCCCAGGCGTTATAGCTGGTCTCCTCAACCTGGAGTCGCTACTTATTTTACTTACCCAAATGCCTCACGATGCTGGGTGTGCACCGGACCTATACTGGCCGAAATTCCATGAGAAAATTTCTGCCTCTATTGTGACTAGAACCAGCGCAAGTCCCGTATCTCTGAGCCAAGGCATCTTGCCTTAACCACTCAGGTACGGCGCGGGACATAGACAATAAAAAAAGGGAAATTTCATGATTTAAAAAGTAATTCGTAAGTTAAATGGCTGGATCTAGGTATTTAGTGTCAGCTACATGATCTTTATAGGAAACCATATATCATAAGTAATATTTATATGAAACAGCGAATAAAAGTGAAGAGAAGAGAAGAAATGTCAGAGCAAAGAGAAATTGGAAGAGGGGGTACGGCAAGGATGTCCTCTATCACCTATTCTTTTCAACATCTACCTGGAAGACCTAATGAAGAATTGCTACAGGAATGCGGGAGACGTAAACATGGGAGGAAGTAGAATGAAGTGCATAAGATTTACTGATGATATGGCTTTGCTAGCAGAAGATGCAATGACACTGAGGAACATGCTGATGGAGCTGAATGATAAGTGCGAGGATTATGGGATGAAGATAAATATAAATAAGACAAAGGCCATAATTATAGGAAGGAAACCAAAGAAGATAAACATGAGGATTAAAGATGAGGCCATTGAGCAAGTGGAGAGCTTCAAATACTTGGGTTGTTCTAGCAGTAGTAATATGAACTGCTGTGTAAAGCACAGGATAGCAATGGCAAAAGAAGCTTTCAACAAGAATAGAAGCATTTTCTGCGGACCTTTGGCAAAAGAGTTATGGAAGAGGCTAGTGAAGTGCTTTGTGTGGAGTACAGCATTGTATGGTGCAAAGACTTGGACATTACGACGGAATGAGGAAAAGCGACTGGAAGCTTTTGAGATGTGGATATGGAGATGTATGGAACGTATAAAAAATAAAAAATAAAGGTGTGCTAGACAGGGTAGGTGAAGGAAGAACAATGCTGGAACTCATAAACAAGAGGAAAATAAATTGGATTGGTCACTGGCTAAGAAGAAACTGCCTGCTGACAGATGCACCAGAAGGAATGGTCAACTGTCAATTATCTTTGTAAAATATATTTTACGGAAATACTTTACAACATGACAATTTTTTTGTAAGTTCCAACCATACACCATGCGCATGCGGCAACAGACGCGAAGCGGTTTACACTATGGAATCACGGGTTGCAGTCAACAAATACACAATAATTGAACTCGCGTTGCGAAAGAACCTAAAAATTAATCTAACGCAATTTAAGTACTCTAACCTGTGAAAGAATGCACTCTGTTTTAAAAAAGCTAAAGTGACAGGCCATAGGAGACCCTTGGGGTAATAGGAGGTTAAGGCTCCCACTATTTCTAGACAATCGGCCCTTGTTGTCAGCCGAATTGTCAGCCCTGCATGAGAGCCGCCTTTACCCCCAGATCATGCGTCTGGTACTCATTTCTGTTAGAGACTTAGTTGACCCCTGGGCCATGATGTAATCAGCAGGTTTGGGTCAGTTTAAAAATCCTGACCCCACCGGGACTTGAACTCTCGACCTTCCGGTTTGATTTAATTAGTGTAAATTCATTACTACAGGTCCACTGCTGTGGTCTCTAGGTAGCGTGCTGCCTTGTCACGCAGCGGGCCCGGGTTCGATCCCCAGTCGGGGCAGTTTTTCTGGGTGAGGTTTTTATCGGGGTTTTTCCTCACCTGTAAGACAAATGTCAGGAAAACTTTAAGGCCCAAACGGTCACCGAAATCATATGGCCATCATCATCATCATCATCCTTCACCGGTGTGGAAAGCAACGGGAAGCTACCACACCTACAATTCCCTAGTAAAGCTGCAAGCATAGCATGAAAATGCTATGATTGCAGTGAAGGACCTGCCTTCGGGCAGAATTACTATGGATGGATGGAATTACTACAGATTCTGTTCTACAGACTCTATGTTGGCTGCACTGGAACACAGAATATTCGTTAAAATCAATATGCCTGTCATGTCTTCATGTATAGTTCAATATCATTAAAAATATATTCAAATAATCGTTAGAAAACATGTAAAAATCATGGTAAATGGTGGGAAATAATTTGAAAAATGAAACCCTAAGAATAAAATTTGTCAGAAATTTATTAACTAACTTTAAAAGTCACATCACATGTAGTAATTTATAGCCTGTTTTACTATAAATTATACAATACTTACTTACTCACTGGCACTATCGAACCCGTAGGTTCATGGCCGCGCGGACATATGCTCTCCATACATCCCTATCCTGAGCTAATCCTTTCCAATCATTCCCTGTATAATCTACTTCCCTCAAATCATAGTTAATGTTATTCTCCCACCTCATTCTTGGTCTACCAACTGGACGTTTTCCCTCTGGCTTTCCTACAAGAAGCTTCCATGCAAGTCTTTCATTCCCCATACGTGCAACATGTCCTGCCCATCGCAGTCTACGAGACTTAACTGTTCTTATTATATCTGGCTTCCTATAAACACGATGTAGTTCATTGTTATGTAGACTTCTCCATTCACATGTCTGTTCATCTCTCTTTGGTCCAAAAATTTTCCTCCGATTGAGGGTATTTCCACTTTTCAGCGGTTGCCCTTTTACCAGCCGGCTGCTGGCCCTTCACATCCACATGTGTCAATCACAGAGGTAGATGATCAACAGCCAGTGTAGGGGTGACATGTGGTTAGCATGTCGAGTCCCCCAGCCGTTATAGCTGGTTCCTCAACCTGGAGCCGCTACTTATTGTAGCTACCCAATTGCCTCACGATGCTGGGTGGGCACCGGTCCCATACTGGCCGAAATACCATAAGTACTTTATTCTCAAATACCTGTATTCTCCTTTCCTCCCTTAAAGTAAGAGTCCATGTTTCGTACTATTGGCCGATAGCAAGGAGATACTAAAGGACAACATGCACACACTGTTGAGTAACACTAAGAAATTAGGACTGGAAGTAAATATCAATAAAACTAAATATATGGTCACACATAGAAATACATTATATAATGGAAATGGACAGCTAATGACAAATGAGGGTAATTTTGAGGAAGTGGCTGAATTCAAATATCTAGGAACAATAATCACAAATAGGAATGAGATGCACGAATTATACAATATGTAATAATAATTCACATGATTTTGTTTTCTCTGCAGTCCAGCACATTTAAATAACTGGCTCCAGAAATTAGTGCTTCGTCAATTTGAGTGTTACATTTTTTTTTGAATTGACATAATCTCATCTTTAAAAAATCTTAGCATATTATATAAATGCTATTTATGTACCCGAATGTATACAGTTTGACAAAAGAAGAGAAACCTGTGGTCTGCACGCACATTGATGTTGCTGTCACGTGTGCTAAGATTAATGATCTCATATCTTCATCCCCTCGTCACGCGGGTCAGCTTTCTTTCTGCTTTCCGTTCCTTCTCTCACTTCCTACATTCCGCCCTAAACAAAAACTTGAAAACATTTTTAGCTTTTGCTCGATCCCTGAACCCAATTTTAAAAGGAAAATATGCCGTCACGCTAGAATTCCATAAACTATGTGAATTTCTCAGCAAGTCGAATTTACAATACGACTCTGTTAGTTTACGAAAGAGGAAGTGGCTGAATTCAAATACCTAGGAACAATAATCACAAATAGGAATGAGATGCACAAAGAAATTAAACATAGGCTCAATTCTGGAAATGCGTGCTATTATGCATTGCAGAGACTCTTGATGTCCCAACTCCTTTTAAAAAACGTTAAGCTGAAAATATATAAAAGTATTATTCTACCAGTTATATTATATGGGTGCGAAACTTGGACTCTTACTTTAAGGGAGGAAAGGAGATTACAAGTATTTGAGAATAAAGTTCTTAGGAAAATTTTTGGACCAAAGAGAGATGAACAGACATGTGAATGGAGAAGACTACATAACAATGAACTACATGGTCTTTATAGGAAGCCAGATATAATAAGAACAGTTAAGTCTCATAGACTGCGATGGGCAGGACATGTTGCGCGTAGTTGGGGAATGAAAGACGTGCATGGAAACTTCTTGTAGGAAAGCCAGAGGGAAAACGCCCAGTTGGTAGACCAAGAATGAGGTGGGAGAATAACATTAACTATGATTTGAGGAAAGTAGATTATACAGGGAATGATTGGAAAGCATTGGCTCAGGATAGGGATGTGTGGAGAGCTTATGTCCGCGCGGCCATGAACCTACGGGTTCGATAGTGTCAGTGAGTAAGTAAGTAAGTAGTTTACGAAACACGGTAAATGCAAAATAATCATTGTCAATGATTATCTTTATATAGGCCTATATATATATATATATATATCATTGAAATATTGAAGAATTGGAGGAGAAAATGTTCAAGCATGGGAATTCCTATTTCAAACAACAAAACTTTATACAACTTACATTTTGCAGATAATCAATTGTTAATTGCACAAGATTATGAAGATTTAGAATATATGACTAGAAAATTAATAGAAGAATATGAAAAATGGGGATTAAATTTGAACATGAAAAAAACAAAATATTTATCAATTGGTGAACCAGAACAAAATTTAATTTTGGAGTCTAGAGAAACAATAAAATTTTGTAGTGAGATCACATATTTAGGAATTAAAATAAATAAAAATGGGAGTTATGAAGAGGAAATAAGAAAAGAAATAATAAAGGAAAATTTGCAATTGCTTGACTCAATGGACTATTGTGGGATAAAATTATAAGTAATAAAAATAAAATGAATATATATCATACAATTGTTAAAAGCATCATTACTTATGGAGCAGAACTTTGGCCATTAACAACAAAAACAAATAAGTATTTTTGGCAACGGAAATGGATTTTATACGAAGGGCCGCAAGAATTCCAAGAAGAGAAAAAAATAGCAACTCAGTTATAAGGGAGAAAATGAAGATTGAAGACTCTATTTTAGATTATATTAAAACTCAGCAATTAAGATGGTACGGGCATTTTCCAGCGAATGGAAGAGGATCGACTACCAAAATCTGTTTTGGAATGGAAACCTGAGGGAAGACGAAGCAGAGGAAGACCTAAAACCTCCTGGAGTCAGGGAACATGTTTATACAGGGAGGAGAAACATCTTACCACCAGGAGATTGGATGGACCGACAAAATTGGCTATTAGGAATCGGACGATGTCAAAGACATTAATCAGCCGATGATCTATCTAACTATATCATCATTCTTCTGTATGTGTGCGTGTCACTGAACTGCTCCTATACGACTGGACTGATTTTGACGAAATTCTGTGTGTGTGTGTGTGTGTGTGTGTGTGTGTGTGTGTGTGGTGTGTGTGTGTTGTGTGTGTGTGTGTGTGTGTGTGTGTGTGTGTGTTTGAGTGGGTCCATAGATGGTTTAGATTCACAATTGGACCCTCTAAAAACATTAGGTGTAAGAGTCCACCTGACGTGAAAATTTAAAAATCGTTCTAGCTGTCACAATTTTCGATGTTTCATAACGAAACTCGGTATATCGTATTAAAATATACCGAGGTAGGCATTATTCAATAGGAATGAGATGCACAAAGAAATTAAACATAGGCTCAATTCTGGAAATGCGTGCTATTATGCATTGCAGAGACTCTTAATGTCTCAACTCCTTTCAAAAAACGTTAAACTGAAAATATATAAAACTATTATTCTACCAGTTATATTATATGGATGCGAATCATAGACTCTTACTTTAAGGGGGGAAAGGAGATTACAAGTATCTGAGAATAAAGTTCTTAAGAAAATTTTTGGACCAAAGAGAGATGAACAGACAGGTGAATGGAGAAGACTACATAACAAAGAACTACATGCTCTTTATAGGAAGCCAGATATAATGAGAACAGTTAAGTCTCGTAGACTGCGATGGGCAGGACATGTGGCACGAATGGGAAATGAAAGATATGCATGGAAGCTTATTGTAGGAAAACCAGAGGGAAAACGCCCAGTTGGTAGACCAAGAATGAGGTGGGAGAATAACATTAACTATGATTTGAGGGAAGTAGATTATACAGGGGATGATCGGAAAACATTGGCTCAGGATCGGGATGTATGGAGAGCTTATGCCTCTCCGACCATTAACCTACGGGTTCGATAATGCCAGAGAGAGTTAGAGAGAGAGAGAGAGGATAGAGAGAGAGAGAGAGAGAGTTAGGTATTATTGAAATATGTGCGAAATCCGACAATTAGATGACGAGTTTTATCTGAAAACCGAAATTAAAAACTGACAAGGAACCGCCATGTCTAATTTTCCTCAGCATAAACAATAATATTTAATTAACCCTTAATATTTAATTTATTTAGACGTAGCAACGCACGCTGGGTATAAGTTAGTTTGCTGATATATTTCTAACTAAATAAAATTATTATGGTGTTACATCATTTTCAAAAATATTTATTTTAGTGCGTCTTGTCGTACTTACCAGCAATGGCGACCATTATTCAAAGTTGAACTTTCTACATTTCGGGGTTGCCAACACATATACTGTAATATTACATTTACAGCCACGTGCGGGAAGTAAAACCACTGCCCTCTATTTATAATAATAATAATAATAATAATAATAATAATAATAATAATAATAATAATAATTGTATTGTAAGCCCATGTTTTCCCTTTACAGAGATCTCCCCCTACAGGGAAGAATTTGAACCATACTAATTTAGTTACACTTGTTTTCGTATAGCTGTCATTATGAGTGGTCCGTGGTCAGCTTCCGCCTCATACTGACATCTAGGAAACCAAGGTAGTACTAGGACGGGAAAATTCGATAAATTTTGCTTAGAGGCCTTTTCATTCAGGCTTAATGATTTTTTACGAGCCTGAAAATCTTCAGACTCGGGACCCACGGCTTAAAGTCCCTCCTGGAAGACTTGCTCCTTGGATTTTTCCGTCCTAAAAAATCCATCGACCCCGGCCGGGTTTGAACCCGCGACCCTCGGGAGCAGAGGAAAGTAGTATAAGCACTAGTCCACCGCGGCCGATAATAATAATAATAATAATAATAATAATAATAATAATAATAATAATAATAATAATAATAATAGCTTTATTTATCCTGGCGGAGTTAAGGCCTTAAGGCCTTGTCTGCCACTCAACTAGATTTTAAAAAATACAAAAAAAGAATAGTTTTACATCTAAATTACAATAAACATAAACGATTACATGTTATAAATACAATACAATTAATATTTATAATGTATTCTGATTTAATCTGTATACTACGTACAATGTATATACAGAAAATATCCGAAAGGTAGTGTTAATATACATTATACGAAACAAATCACTGTATTTTAAATGATCTGAACTTTATTTGAAACAATATAAAACAATAAATACGTACTTGCGGCCATGTTATTAATAATTGTTCTCAAGGCCTCCTGTTGTTTCAACTAATAAACATTGCACACACTGTTAACGTTAGTCAATTGTTTATAATGAACGCAAATATTTCCAACAAATATGTTATTATTTTACTATTATTTATTATTTTGAAAACACCATCGGCCAAAAAATAATGTACAACGCACTTTTGTGAAGTGTTTTACAGAATCTCGCTACCGCTCGGTTTTTAAACATTTTTCCTCGATTCTGTAAAAACCACTTCCCAACCTCGCATCGTAACATTATTCAACAATGAAACAACTATTACAAATGTTGATTAAAATAAATATTTATATAATTTTGATATTTTAATTAATTAAATAAACATGTATTTTCATCAAATAAACGCCAAATCGATTATTTCTAAATAACTCATGGCAATATCGAATATTAAGGTTCATGGCCGCGCGGACATAAGCTCTCCATACATCCCTATCCTAGGCTAATGTGTATCAATCATCCCCTGTATAATCTCCATACTTTCCTCAAATCATTGTTACTTTCCCGCCTCATTCTTCGCCTCCAAGTCCTTGTGTGGTCAAGAAAGGTATGTGTATGATCCATTGTTAAAAGTCTCCCTCTAGACAGATCCTGCCACTGTAAAGTCCAGATGGCGTGTGGAACGTAAAGGTGCCTATAAAGCGAGAGGTTAAACTGTATCAATTAAATTGAATATAAATTTTGGACATTATCATTTGCAGTTTCTATTAGATAGGATCGGTAAAGGTCTGTACATCCATCCATCCATAGTAATTCTGCCCGAAGGCAGGTCCTTCATTGCAGTCATAGCGTTTTTCATGCTATGCTTGCAGCTTTACTAGGGAATTGTAGGTGTGGTAGCTTCCCGTTGCTTTCCACGCCGGTGAAGGATGATGATGATAATGACTAGGATGATGATGATGATGATGACCGTATTATTTCGGGGACCGTTTGGGTCTTAAAGTTTTCCTGACATTGTCTTACAGGTGAGGAAAAACCCCGATAAAAACCTCACCCAGAAAAACTGCCCCGACCGGGGATCGAACCCGGCCCGCTGCGTGACAAGGCAGCACGCTACCTCGAGACCACAGCAGTGACACATTTATTATTTATACCAATATGGATATACATACAAAGAATGAAGTTTCTATCTATAAAATTGTGAAAAATAGCACGCCGTAGCGTAGTGGTTAAGGCACTGAGCTACAAGCCGGAGGGTCGAGGGTTCAAGTCCCGTTGGGGTCACGATTTTTAAACTGACCCAAACCCTCTGGCGGCACTATGGCCCTGGGGTCGACTCAACCTCTAACAAAAATGAGTACCAGGCGCTTGTTCTGGGAATAAAGGCGGCCGTCACGCAGGGCTGACAACTCGGCTGACATAAAGTGCCGATTGTCTAGAAAAAGTGGGAGCCTTAACCTCCTACTATCCCAAGGGCCTCCCGAGGCCTGGTGTGGGATTAATTTACTTTATTGCTAAATTATAAACCGCTCGGAAGGAGAAATGTTGGTCGCCCACACAGAAGATGGTCTGAAAAATTTTATCAATTCTAGCTTTCATGAAACCGGAACGAGCTAACAGGCTTAATCCTTGGATGATGATGATGTGTCTTTTGTTAAAACTAAAATCTGGATAATTTAATCACTGTTGATAGTAGAGAAATGAAACTCAGACAATTCATTATTTATACCAATATGGATATACATACAAAGAATGAAGATTCTATCTATAAAATAGTGAAAAATAAGAATTTTAATCATTGCCTCCCTTACTGAATATATCTATAATTTTGCTATGTGGTAATTAAAAGTTGAAGGTAGTTAGTGGAGCAGATAAACCACGCCATCAGCTCCCAAAACAACCCTATTAAAATAAATTGCTACTAAATTTAATTAATGGTTTTAGTTTGTTCATAATTTAACAGCTATTTAAATTAAACTTCCGCGGTGTAGACATTCATTATTAGATTTCTGTATCCTAATATTATGCACTTGTGTTTCAGACCGACTTCAGAAATATGGTCCTGGAATCTGCATTTAACATCTTCCACATTTATTAAACTACACAAGAGATACTGCGTAACAATCCATCTTTCCTTCAACCGTGTCCACGTGGTACAACACTGCGAAAAATCTGTTGTAAGTGATAATTTAGGTGGGATTGTACAAGACCAGCTTTTTACTTACGCGACTTATGCCATTTTTGATGTAATTTAAAGTATTACAAAGTGTTAATGATACCATTTAGCTGCGGGATTTTACCATCGTTAAAATATTGAAACGTATCATTGAAATATGATTTTACGTTGTAACCGTCAGACATGTTGAATTTATCATAGAATAACAGATATGAAGAGGTCATTTATTTTACGATTTAAAATGCAAGGAAACTAAAAGCTAACCAAACCTAAATCATTTAATGGGAACTAAATCAATTACTTGTGTCCACCGCTGTGGTCTCGAGGTAGCGTGCTGCCTAGTCACGCAGCGGGCCCGAGTTCGATCCCCGGTCGGGGCAGTTTTTCTGGGTGAGGTTTCTATCGGGGTTTTTCCTCACCTGTAAGGCAAATGTCAGGAAAACTTTAAGGCCCAAACGGTCCCCGAAATCATGTGGCCATCATCATCATCCTTATCATTATCATCATCACCATCATCCTTCACCGATATGGAAAGCAACGGGAAGCTACCACACCTACACAATTCCCTAGTAAAGCTGCAAGCATAGCATGCAAATGCTATGATTGCAGTGAAGGATCTGCCTTCGGACAGAATTACTATGGATGGATGGATCAATTACTCTAACGTAGGTGAATTCCAGGGAACGCCCTTTTTATTATTTTACGCGGTTAAATATGTAAAAGACAAATTCGGACATAAGTTGTTGAAGCCACAGATATTATTAAATGTATACAATGTGGTCTGGTCATATGTGTTTTATCGCTGTTCATCGGTGGTGTATCTCTGGCCATCGGTGGTATATCTGTGGTCATCGGTTGTCATCGGTGTGATAAACTGTGGTCATCGGTGTGATAATCGGTGGTTTATCGCTGGTTAGAAGTAAGAACTTCGTGGTCATGACAGGAAATAGTACCACTTTATTTTCATATTTACGAGAAAATAAATAAATGATAATTACTTTGCCAGACTTAAATACGTTAAATATAATATTTGATTAATATGTATGCCAATTATGTACTGTTAAAGTGCGTAAATAAAAAGGAACTCTTCTCCCACCCGGCCATAATTTAGCTTCGAATTCTTGGGCACTGAAATCTGTCAATTCAGGTACTTGAAGTAGGCCTAGGCTTTAAATTAAGAGCTAAAAAAACTAAATAAATCACTGGCACTATGTAAACCTTAGGTTCATGACCATGCGGATATAAGCTCTCCACACATCCTTGTCATGAGCTAATGTTTTCCTACTACCCTCTGTATTTCTCGTGTTTGACGGTATATTTATCAACGAACCCTCGAAAGGACTCTTGATGTCCCAACTCCTTTCAAAAAACGTTAAAATAAAAATATATAAAACTATTCTTCTACCAGTTATATTATATGGATGCGAAACATGGACTCTTGCATTAAGGGAGGAAAGGAGATTACGAGTATTTGAGAATAAAGTTCTTAGAAAGATTTTTGGATCAAAGAGAGATGAACAGTCAGGTGAATGGAGAATACTGCATAACAGTGAATTACATGGCCTTTATAGGAAGCCAGATATAGCCTAATGAGAACAGTTAAGTCTCATAGACTGCGATGGGCAGGACATGTGGCACCAAAGGGAATGAAAGACGTTCATGGAAGCTTCTTGTAGAAAAACCAGAGGGAAAACGCCCAGTTGGTAGAGCAAGAATGAGGTGCGAGAACATCATTAACTGTAATTTGAGGGAAGTAGATTATACGCGTACAGGGAATGATTGGAAAACATTAGCTCAGGATAGGAATTTATGGAGAACTTATGTCCGCACGGCCATGAACCTACGGGTTCGATAGTGCCAGTGAGTTAGTTAGTTTGAGTTATATCATTCCTATTTGTAATTATTGTTCTTAGGTATTTGAATTCAATCATTTCTTCAAACTTTCCCTCATTTCCAGTATTTAATGTATTTTTATGTGTTCACATACATTTGGTTTCATTGATGTTTACTGCTAGTTCCAGTTTGTATTGTTACTCAATAGTGTGTGCGTGTTGGCCCTCAGTATCTCCTCCCTTTCGCCTAATAATACTGCATCATCAGCATAAACTTATTAATACCATTGAGTTGTTGGAAGATACCTAAACTTGCATAAAAACGTAGAGCAGACTTTCTTTCCACTCATTTCTACAATATTGAAATAGCACAATAGATATTTGAGGATGGATATTTTAGCCAGTCTGCCCTCTCAGTTCTGAATAAAGAACTGAAGAACTAAAATATTACCATCTTGATTGATTATTGCTTTTTGCAGGTGACAGCAGCAATGTTCCAGTGCATCCATGTTAACATAAAGTAAAACAAGTTCCAGTTGATTTTTGTAAAAATATATGGAATTAAACAAGTCTACAATATTCTCAAGAAAATTTTAAAGCGCAGTGGAAGAAAATGTTCTCACAAAAATTGTAAATAGGAATGATTTGAGTAAGTATAATATGTTTAGGATGAGATGAAGACTCAGGCGAATGGAGAAGACTGCACAACAGTGAGCTATATGATATTTATGTGAAGTCGGCCGCGGTGGATTGGTGGTAATGTTCCTTCCTTTATGGGAGATGAGCTCCCTGGATGCCTACATTGCTCAGTGGGCTGCCTCACAGCAGCTACACGACTAGGCCTAGTCTTGCGAACGGGCTGGATGGGACAATACCGGGCGTAATGCTGGGAATTACCACCAGGTCAATAAGCTCGGGAAAGGAGGAAGCGCACGCAGTCTTTTGGTCTGTGAGACTTAGCGCCGACTCTGGAACCGAGTGACCCAAGGACAATCTGTGAGGTCGTCAGGAGTTGAGCGACCTGACGTACTAATGCTCAGGCTGGACCCACTTCAGCAACCAAACACGTCCCCAGCTGGTGCACTGGGGGAAAGATCGGTGGATCTGCTAGACAGTCCTCCCGGTTAAGTCCAAGGGACTCGTGAACCATTAGTGGGGTAGGCAAGAGTTGAGCGCCTTGTCTTACTAATTGCTCATCTGTTGGAGCTTGCGAGCTCCGTGCTGGACCACAACAGCTGCAGAAGGCGTCCCTGGGGGCACACCAGGGCTCGGCTCGGACCAGTCCAGAGGGGAGCTACTGTACTGGTTCCTGGCTCGGCCTACGGGCCCGTCGACAAACTGTGGGGTCGCCAGGAGATGAGCACCTGGATGTACTAAAAGTCTCACACTGTGGGCTTGTAGCCCTAGCCGGTCTCACAACGGCTGCAGGACACGTCCCTGGAGGCAGAACAGGGGAATGGTCGGTGGATCTGCGACAGCAGTCCTCCCGGCTAGGCTCATGGAGCCCGTGGACCAACTGTGGGGTCGTCAGGATTGAGCGACCTGATGTACTATGTAGCTCAGCAATTCCCAGAACTGCAAACTCCAACACTCTCTCCCTGGGGTGTTGGTTTAAGGACCGTGAACTTGAACGTGGACGCGAACATAGGATAGGGAGGACTAGAACTAGGACTTGGGAGTATGGTCAGGACGACCGAGGTATCCCAAAGGGTGGACGGCTGGGCCTAGTCCCTAGGGTCGCAGGTTCAAACACACCCGGGGTCGATGCATTTTTAGGATGAAAAAATCCAGAGGAGATGTCCTTGGCGAAGGACTTTATTTAAGCCGTGGGTCCCTTGTCTCAAGATTTTCAGGTTCATAAAAGAACCACAAGCCTGAATAAAAAGGCCTCTGTGCAAAATTTAACTGATATTCATTAATAGTAGTAATGCCTTAATTTCCAACTAGATGTCTCAATGAGTGTCAATGCTGACGACGTACCACTCACTGACATCCGTTAGGAAACAACTGCAACTAAAGCAATATGGTTAAGATACCTCCCGATAAGGGGCGCCCGTGTCACAATGAAGTACAAAAGGGTATACTAAGAAGAAGATGCAATATGGACAGTTAAGTCTCGTATACTACAATGGACAGGGTACGTGACACAAATGAGGAATGAAAGTAGGGCGTATAAGCTCCTTGTTGATAAACCAGAGGGATACCTCCCAGGAGGGAGGCCAAAAATGACATGGAAGAATAATGTTAACCAAGATTTGAGGGTAATCAATTATACTGGGGGTAAATGGAAAACAGAAGCTCAGGATAGCGATGTATGGAGATCTTAGATTTAGATTTATTTAGCCTGGTGGAGTTACGACCATGTGGCCTTCTCTTCCACTCACCAGGACAAACATATATTACATCAGAATATAACAATCACAATGAACTCTATTATTAAATACTAAATAAAAATTTGATCAAAAAGATAATATCTATTATATTACGATCTATAATGCAACCAGTTAATGTTAGTTAAAATTAAGACTAAAACTAATAATAAAATGTATACAAGCAAGACATATTAAATTGTCCCTGTCTAGTGTATATAAAAAACAAAGAAAAATAATGAGATATAGAAAACTAATTTTACGTTTAGCCTATACAATATTTAAAACAAAACAAAAGAAAATATTTGTTAATCTGAATATTATTTTCATAAATAATTCAATTTATTAATTGTTAAAAGAATACTATCAGTGAGGTGTATAAGTTAGTTTGTTATTAAATAATTCTTTAGTTTGTTTTTGAAGGATGTTATAGTTTGACAGTCTCTGACATAGACCGGAAGGGAATTCGTAAACGTGAAGATGTACCTATGGATACAATATTGTCAGTGAGTTAGTTAAAAAGTTTGGATGGTGTGTGACTGCAATATCAAATATTTCATTGTCTATTGAATCCAGGCCAAGCACACTTAAAGAATTCTAACATAGCACTGCAAAAAATGATAAAGAAATGGTAAAAATAACATTCTAAAATTCAATTAATATTTAAAATAATTAATTAAGAGTATAAAATTAAATAAAGTTAACGTATAATAAATTCTAATCTCAGCAGTGTAGCTAATAAATGTTTTCGATTTGATGAATTGATCGAATTAATTTGCTTAAAAGACTAAATTACTTTAGGGATAACAGCATAATTTTGATTGAGAGTTCATATTGATATTAAAGATTGCGGAACTATTATTAACCCATTCGCTTCAGTTTTAAATGCTCAATGCATTTCCCCAGAAACCGGATTTATGTTACCCTAAATAATATATATATATTTTTCAGACATTCAAAACAAACAAAATATAACGGTACTTGAAATCACAATAAGGGTGAAGGGAGAACCACATTCCTCAACTATTCATAAATGTTAACAAAATATTACCCTGCCAAGGGATGTACAAAATATTGCAAAATATATAAACAGTAGAGTTCAGCGAGTGTAATTCGTCTTCTGAGTCGAAGCCCTTTTAAGTGTCGGCGAGTCTAGCTCGTCTTTTGAGGCGAATGGGTTAAATAGTTCAAACGAGAGACGTGGATTAAGACTTCTGGAAATACATTAAATCTCTTTTAGTAACTTTTAGTAACTTGAAAATCGAAAAAATGAACAAAATTTTCGAAAAGTGGCTTAAAAATCGAGATTTTCGTTCGAAATGCCACGAACAATCCAGTTCATAAATGAAATGATCAAGGCACTGAAATAAACGTAAGTGAATAGGACTAAAATGAAAAACTAAACACAACACTGTTTGAACACTAACTCAAATACAACGAAGTACCAAATTTCATAATTTAACATATAGCATTTCTTAGACTAAACACCATGCGATATAACCACAGGATAAAACACAGGTTTTAGGATATTGTTGAAATAAAAAACAAATCTTTTGAATCTCTACTTTTTTTCTGAATGAGAGAAGCATATTGCACTCTTTTATACTTCTTTTCCAAAGGATTATTTTCGAAATTCCATTATATATATATATATATATATATATATACTAGAAGTCCCGGCCACGCGTTGCTGTGGCTAAGGTATACGTTGAAAATTTAAATTAAGTTGCTGTCTTTCAGCCAGATTACTTAAAACTAATACTTACACACGAAATTAATAATATTGAAAATAAAATAAACACTGAACACCCTTAAATTATGAAATAATCAATATTTCTAATTCAATTGAAATTCGCGGTTGCAACAAAAAGCACAGCCATCTGGATCTCTCTTTGTTAAAAAATAAACAAATTACCTTACCAAATTACCTTACACCGACATCTGTTAGAATCGTATGGAACTCACAGATAATTACACCGCCATCTATTAGAATCGTATGGAACTCACAGATAATTATAACTCTTTGTTAAATAATAAACAAATAATTTGCAATAAAAAATAATGCGACTATGAATTTAGTTATAAACTACCCTAAGTCTCAAGTTGGATCAAACTGCACACAGTGTGCAAAATTTTATTAAAATCGGTTCAGTAGTTTAGGATTCCATCGAGGACAAACATCGTGACACGAAATTTTTATATATTAAGATTTAGTTTTATTGAAATAATTAGTATTATTTCAGGGAATACTGATGTAATTAGAGGGTTTGAACATTTGAAGTAAGATTCTAAGCTGCTTTTTCCCATTTACTTACTTTGGCACACTACAGGGTGTAACATAACTCAACGGCAACATTTCAGAAATGAGTTTCTCATATGGAGAAAATAAAAAAGTGTATTACAACACGGGTCCGGAAATTGATAATTACAGAGTTATTTGAACTTTTATGAATGTTAGTACATGGCGACAAAAATGCAAGGGACTTGTTGGAGCGCTCTGTTCTGTCAGATGATATGTTCAAAGTGACCTCCGTGTGCCGCAATACAGGCATATTCTTCATTTTTGTACATCACAGCAGCCTACAATCAACAGAAAACAGACTGTCAATAACTACTGTAAATCTTAATAACCTAACATTCATAAAAGTTAGAATAATTCTGTAATTATCAATTTCCGGACCCATGTTGTAACGCTTTTTTAATTCTGTCCATATGAGGAACTCATTCCTGAAATTTTGTCGTTGAGTTATATTACACCCTGTATAAAAGCAAACTATAGTTAGGCCTACATAACTTTAATCCACGATGAATGTCTTTGTCATATTTTGATTGTACAATTTCTACGTTATACAGGCCTAACTAACTCACATACATTATGAAACCCATAGATTGAAGGTTGTTCTGGTATACGCATTCCATACATACATATCCCGAGTTAATGTTTTTCAATCATCACCCACATAATTTACCTCCCTAAAATCATGGTCACTGTTAATTTACTATCTCATTCTTGGTCTACCTTTTCCGAGCTTTCCTTCTGGTTTTTCTACAAGAAGATTCCATGCCCCTTTTCACTCGCCATTCGTACCACATGCCCTCCCCATCGCAGTCTAACTAACTAACTAACTCACTCACTGGCACTATCGAACCCGTAGGTTCATGGCCGCGCGGACATATGCTCTCCATACATCCCTATTCTGAGCCAATGTTTTCTAATCATCCCCTGTATAATCTACTTCCCTCAAATCATAGTTAATGTTATTCTCCCCCCACCCGATTCTTCGTCTACCAACTGGGTGTTTTCCTTCTGGTTTTCCTACAAGAAGCTTCCATGCAAGTCTTTCATTCCCCATTCGTGCCACATGTCCTGCCCATCGCAGTCTACGAGACTTAACTGTTCTCATTATATCTGTCTTCCTATAAAGACCATGTAATTCACTGTTATGCAGTCTTCTCCACTCACCTGTCTGTTCATCTCTCTTTGGTCCAAACATTTTCCTTAGAACTTTATTCTCAAATACTCGTAATCTCCTTTCCACCCTTAAAGTAAGAGTCCATGTTTCGCATCCATATAATATAACTGGTAGAATAATAGTTTTATATATTTTCAGTTTAACGTTTTTTGAAAGGAGTTGGGAAGTCAAGAGTCTCTGTAATGCATAATAGCACGCATTTCCAGAATTGAGCCTATGTTTAATTTCCTTGTTCATCTCATTCCTGTTTGTGATTATTGTTCCTAGGTATTTGAATTCAGCCACTTCCTCAAAATTTCCCTCATTTGTCATTAGCTGTCCATTTCCATTATATAATGTATTTCTACGTGTGATCATATATTTAGTTTTATTGATATTTACTTCCAGTCCCAATTTCTTAGTGTTACTCAGTAGTGTGTGCGTGTTGTCGTTTAGTATCTCTTCGCTATCCATGGCAGTCTAAAATATCAATTGTTCTTATTACATTCAGCTTCAATAAACATTATGTAGCTCAGCGTTATGTAGGCTAATATATCCATTCATCTCTCTGATCACCTCTCTATGACCCAAAAATTTTCCAAAGAAATTTATTCTCAAATACTCGTAATATTTTCTCCTACCTTAATGTAAGGTTCCATGTTTCTTATCATATAACTGGAAGAATATATATTTTCAGGTTTTTAGAGAATGGGACGAGAAGAGTCCCCGTAAGTGCCTCACTTTAAATATTTAGGATGTGATATCAGCTATGGATGTGATAAAGATTTTGAACATAAAACTCATCAGTTTCAAGCTATTTGTGGTACAATAAATAGAACATTGAATAATAAAGCCCATAAACAAACAAAATTAAAATTTTATAAAACAATGTCTGTCCCTGTCCTTTTGTATGGGAGTGAATCTTGGATTACCACTACCAAACAAGAAAGAAATCCAAGCAATCGAGATGAAATGTTTAAGAAGAGTAAAAGGCTGCACTAGAATGGACCAGATAAGAAACGAGGATATCCGCGTAGAACTACAGATTTACTCCATAAAAGAAAATGTATTTAACAACAAGATTCAGTGGAAAGAACATGTAGAAAGAATGGAAGAAAGTAGATTACCAAATAAAATCTTAAATTATTTTCCGAAAGGAAGAAGAGATGTCGGACGTCCTCAGAAGAGATGGTCTTAGATCTATTAGTAAAGACGGAACAGGCAACTAATGCCTAAACACGAAGTGAAGAAGAAGAAGAAGAAGAAGTGTCCCTGTGATGCATAAAGGCATGCATTTACAGAATTGTGCATATTCCTTTCTGTACCTTATTACAGTTCGTAATTATTGTTTCTGGACATTTGAATTCATCCACTTCTTAAAAATTTTGATGATTTTCATTAACTGTCAAATTCCATTATATAATATAATTAGTTTTATTGATGTTTACTTCCAGTCCCAATTTCTTAGTTTTATTCAATAGTGTGTACACGTTGAACTATGCACAGCCAGTCTGCAGCCGACATTTGAAGAGCTAGGAGGTCAAAGAGCACGCAGAATCTCCTGAGGATGTCTACCGCAGTGTTGATAAAACCAGACCATTGCCATTTAGCCCGAAAGACATAAAATACACGAATCAACTTGGATTGTTATTTTAGGAAGTAAAAAATATTACGAATATTTTAGGATATAGTTCTTACGAAATTTTTTGGACCAAAGAGAGATGAACAGATAGGCGAATGGAGAAGACTACATAACATGGCCTGCGTGATCTTTATAGGAATGCTGATATAATAAAACAGTTAAGTCTCGTAAACTCTAATGGCCAGGACATGTGACACGAATGGGAAATGAAAGGGGCGATGGAAACTTGTATCAAAACAAGGGGAAACCGCCCAGTAGCTAGGCCAAGGATTTCAAAAAAACGTAAAAATCAAAATATATAACTATTATTCTCCCAGTTATATTATATGAATGCGAAACATTGACTCTTACTTTAAGGGTGGAAAGAAGATTACGAGTATTTGAGAATAAAGTTCTTAGGAGAATTTTTGGACCAAAGAGAGATGAAGAGACAGGTGAATGGAGAAGACTACATAACAGTGAACTACATGGTCTTTATAGGAAGCCAGATATAATAAGAACAGTTAAGTCTCGTAGACTGCGATGGGCAGGACGTGTGGCACGAATGGGCAATGAAAGACGTGCATGGAAGCTTCTTGTAGGAAAACCAGAAGGAAAACGCCCACTTGGTAGACCAAGAATTAGGTGGAGAATAACATTAACGATGATTTGAGGGAAGTGAATTATACAGGGAATGATTGGAAAACATTAGCTCAGGATAGGGATGTATGGAGAGCTTATGTCCGCGCGGCCATGTTCGATAGTGTCAGTTAGTTAGTTAATGGTTTCAGTACATAATAGACAGTGGCTAAACACTCTGTATCCGAAAACCTGTATGTACAAATTTTCATACAGATCAGTTTAACAGTTTAGAAATCTATGGGCCTAAATCACAAACATATGCAGGCTGAATTTCTATACATGAACATTTTAGTAACTTATTCAGTCCAGGTCCACCACTGTGATCTCGAGGTAACGTGCTGTCTTATCACGCAGCGGGTCCGGGTTCGATTCCTGGTCGGGACAGGCTCCTGGGTGAGGTTTTCCGGGGATTTTTCTCACCTGTAAGAATCTTAGGGCCCAATGGCCCTCGAAAATCATCCGGCAATCATCATCATCCATATCATTATCATCATCATCTTTTACCGGTGCGGTGTGGAAAGCAACGGGAAGCTACCACACCCATAATTCCCTAGTAAAGCTGCAATGCATAGCATGAAAATGCTGTGATTGCAGTGAAAGACCTGCCCTCGGGCTGAATTACTATGAATGGATGGAATCATTCCAGCGCTGTAGTCTCGAGTAACGTCTTTGCTTTATACACAGCGGGCCGGGGTTCAGTACCAGGTCTGACAAGTTTCCTGTAATAAAAATATCTGTAATTTTTAAGGCCCAAATATTCCCCGAACATCATGCAGCCATCATGATCATATTCTGCTTCTTTAGTATGAATATATGAGTCTATGGTGTATCTTGTTTTAAATGTTCGTGTGGTCTCGGAGATGGCTCTGGCATTTAGCTGATAATTCATCCAGGGAAGCCCTTAATGTCCTTGTGTAGTCAAAAAACATATGTGTGTGAACCAATAGATGAAAATCCCCTCCAGACAGGGGTGCCCCATGTAAGGCTAGTAGCGTAGGGCTTGTAAAAATATCTGCAAAAGACAGATTAAAGTAAGCTACATAATAAATTATCAAAATTCCAGCACATGTGAAGTACAATTCAAAGAACCTTGCTTTATAAAACCAGGAAAGAGGCAATGGTGAGATTTAGTAAGGTCTTGGCAGTTTCGCTCCTAACATACGGAAGTAAAAACTGGACATTAAATAAATTTGGAAAAAGGAAGACAGGAACGACAGAAATGTGTTTCTTAAGAAGGATAGCAGGACAAACTTTAAGAGATTATATCCGCAATACCCACATCAGAGAACAATTATAAATATATGAATTAACAAGTAAATGACAGATAATAAATTCAAATTATTTCATCATATAAAACGAATGGAGACATCTTGTCTATCTTGGAGGGATATGCTTTGAGTTGGTACAGGCTTACAGCCTAACCTTGTAGTTGAAGAAGAAAAAGAAGATTGAAGTAAGGTAAAAGTATATATAGAGACAGGGTATAAAATCCTGCAAGGATCAGTACTAAATTATATAGTCCCTCAGCAATGATATCTGCTTTAGGACCTACCTAAATATTTAAAATGTAGTAATGACAATAGAAAATCTGAAAATCTACAAATTGATGATATTCAAATTAACACAGTAGAATCATTTAAATACTTAGGTACCAAATTAAATGGACATAATACATTAGAAGAGGATATTAAAAAAGATTGGTAAATGGGTATAAAGCTTATTTTGCAAATAGAACCTTATTTAAAAGCAAATTAATATCAAAAACTGCAAAAATAAGGTTATACAAAACACTCATTAGACCAGTAGTTACATATGCTTGTGAAACTTGGGTCCTAAAAGAAACAATAAAACAGAAATTACTAATTTTTTAAAGAAAAATTTTAAGAAGAATATTTGGACCAAATAGAGGAACTGATAACTGTTGGAGAATCAAAACAAATAAATAAAAAATCAGAACATAGTAAACCATATAAGATCTCTCAGAATTGGTTGGCTTGAGCATTTGATAAGAATGGATGATCAGAGACTAGTAAAAAACTCTACAAATGGAAACCTATAGGAGGCAGAGCTGTAGAAAGACCGAAGATAAGATGGGAGGACGACACAATGAACGATCTAAGGAAAATGAAAGTGACTAATTTGAATATGGCAAGGGACAGATTGGCATGGAGGAGGATTGTTGAGAAGACCAAAACTTTCACTTTTGAAGTTGTCATGCCTTAAGATGATGATGATGATGATGATGATGATGATGATGGTGGTGGTGGTGATATTAGGACCAACTTATTTGGAAAAAAGTCACTTTGTACTCCGCAATCTATTCTTTAATAAATTCAATCATCCATCTTATAGCTTCATTCTATGGTCTCCCTATTTTCTTCCTTCATTCTTCCCAGTTCCGTCTTCCAATTCCTTACTCCCAGAAGTATAATGACGTCTGCATGCACTGTATCCTTCCGTGGTTCTCTCGGTCGTTTCACCGTCATCTTTCCTCCAAATTCCGACTGTAAGACCATTCTTGATCATTTATGTTCATTATTTCTTATTATATTACCATTATGTTGGTATCATTTCAATCTAATGACATCCGATATTTAAAGTTACCTGTGTAGCTACCTCAATTCTCCATTTCTACTAATTCTGCAATCTTTTTATTGTTAATTGGGTCTAAGATTTTCCTGATCAATTTTCCTTAGAATATACAGTCTACTGTGTGTTTATTCTCTACGAAATGATATTACTGTTATAATTTTGATTACAGGTTGTTTTGGCAGTTTTCAGGAGAGAATCACGCTTCAAAACGAATGTAGTGCCTTCATTTTACTTACTTGAAATGAGAAATTACAACATTATTAAGGTACGTAATGCAAGATAGATCTATTGTTTCTATAGTAGATTGTACTATATTAAACAATAGGTAATGATTTATTATGTTTTAACATAGGCCTATGGAGACATAATATTAAGCTCTTTTCAAAGTTTCCTCTATCTATCTATCTATCTATCTTCGGGTTTTTACAGCTGCTGCCGTCTTCCCGTGCCAAACCTCCAAAGCGTACGATCTTGGGCATTTTAAATGCTTAGCCCTCTTGCTTGCATTACTGTCTTCATGTTTTCCTTCCATGTTAACTTTGGTCTTCCTCTTTTTTTCTTTCTGGTCGGATGCCATTGATATAATTGTTTTGGCCATCGCTCATCTTCTATTCTTAAAACATGTCCTAACCACTTTAATTCCTTCTCCTCAATTCTTTCAATTATGCTTTCTCCTGCTTCCATTATGTTTCTAATTTCCTTATTTGTGACATGTTCTAATTTTGACTTTCTGGCACTTCTTCGTAAATAATCCATTTCTAGAGCTATTAGTCTATTCTTGTAGTACTTATTGAGTGCCCATACCTCACTTCCATACATTGCAACAGATTCCACCAATGTTTTACCAATATATTTTTTGTGTCTTTCCAAATATGCTTATCCCACCATATGGAATTTAACGATGATATTATTTTGCTACTCAATTCAATTCTATGTTTTATATTTTCAAAGTTTCCACATGTTAAAAAAACCTCAACTCATATCGGATACAGGACCGGCTCAATGGATGAGATGCGATGAGTCCTCTTACTTTCAAGGTCTGTGAATGACAAGGTCGCTGAACTCGCGTGACTAATGAGTGACATGTGGTTAGACCATCGGCTCAATGAGACATGTAGAGGGCAACTAAGGTATTACTTGGATGGATGAAGGTCGATTAAGTTTTGCACAGAGGCCTTTTAATTCAGGCTTCTGGTTTTTTTACGAGCCTGAAAATCTTCAGACTCGGGACCCGCGGCTTAAAGTCCCTTCCGGAGGACTTGCTCTTTCGATTTTTCCATCTAAAAATCCATCGACCACCGCCATATTTGAACCCACGTTCATCGGAACTAGAGACAAGGAACATGCATTTTAAAATTTTAACATTTTTGCTGAACATATCATGAACGCCGTAGCGTAGTGGTTAAGGCACTGAGCTACAAGCCGGAGGGTCCAGGGTTCAAGTCCCGTTGGGGTCAGAATGTTTAAACCCTCTGGCGGCACTATGGCCCTGGGGTCGACTCAGCCTCTAACGGAAATGAGTACCAGACGCTTGTTCTGGGGGTAAAGGCGGCCGTCACGCAGGACTGGCAACCCGGCTGACATAAAGTGTCGATTGTCTAGAAAAAAAAGTGGGAGCCTTAACCTCCTACTACCCCAAGGGCCTCCGGGTCTGTTGTCGGATCTTACTTACTTACTTACTTACTTACTTACTTACTTACTTACTCACTGGCACTATCGAACCCGTAAGCTCTCCATATATATCCCTATCCCGAGCCAATGCCCTCCAATCATTCCCTGTATAATCTATTTCCCTCAAATCATACTTACTTACTTACTTACTTACTCAATGGCACTATCGAACCCGTAGGTTCATGGCCGCACGGACATAAGCTCTCCATACATCCCTATCCTGAGCTAATGCTTTCCAATCATTCCCTGTATAATCTACTTCCCTCAAATCATAGTTAATGTTATTCTCCCACCTCATTCTTCGTCTACCAACTGGGCGTTTTCCTTCTGGCTTTCCTACAAGAAGTTTCCATGCACGTCTTTCATTCCCCATACGCGCAACATGTCCTGCCCATCGCAGTCTACGAGACTTAACTGTTCTTATTATATCTGGCTTCCTATAAAGACCATGTAGTTCATTGTTATGTAGTCTTCTCCATTCACCTGTCTGCTCATCTGTCTTTGGTCCAAAAATTTTCCTAAGAACTTTAATCTCAAATACTCGTAATGTCCTTTCCTCCCTTAAAGTAAGAGTCCATGTTTCGCACCCATATAATATAACTGGTAGAATAATAGTTTTATATATTTTCAGCTTAACGTTTTTTGAAAGGAGTTGGGACATCAAAAGTCTCTGCAATGCATAATAGCATGCATTTCCAGAATTGAGCCTATGTTTAATTTCTTTGTGCATCTCTTTCCTATTTGTGATTATTGTTCCTAGGTATTTGAATTCACCCACTTCCTCAAAATTTCCCTCATTTGTCATTAGCTGTACATTTCCATTATATACTGAATTTCTACGTGTGACCATATATTTAGTTTTACTGATATTTACTTCCAGACCTAATTTCTTAGTGTTACTCAATAGTGTGTGCGTGTTGGCCTTTAGTATCTCCTCGCTATCGGCCAATAGTACTACATCATCAGCATAAACTAACAGCTTACTTTACTTTATATCATGAACTTCATCTTGTTGCTGTCCTTGTATCTAATTTTCCATGCCTCACTTCCGTAACAAAGTACTGATGTTACTATAGCTTATCTGCGAACAAAATGCAGTCTTGCTGCTTATATATTAAAATTCTATCATCTAATTCTCTTCTTCCTGCCGTGTTGTGCCGGGAATTCCCCGTGAACAAGCGATTTAGTTATAACCTTCGGAAGCGTTTAGTTACGTTATCACCGTTGTTACTGGTTATTACCAGACACAGCATTTTAGTTCCTGAACGAACATCTGATCGGGTAGATATTGCTAGTGTAACTCTGACGTAAGAAAGATGTACAGGTAGATAGCGCTGCAAAATGTGTATACATAGTACAATTCTGGTAATTTGGTAACAGACTCGGACATGCTAGTTATGTTTCATTAATACGAGTATATTATATCTATTGTAATTTGCTGTTGCATATTCAACGCCATTTTGACTAATGACGTAAATTCTACACTGTTTTGTTTTATTCCATTGTTGTAATTTGAATAATTGTCTTTCCAACGGTAATTTCATATTTCCTGTAATGGTAATATTTTCATCATACAACGCGATCAAACGTGTAGCCATATTTATAATTCACCCCGTACTTTTTTTTTGCAAATGCCCCAGGTTGTCTTTCGACATTCCTGGTTTCTCTCCTGGCATGGCGTACTTGTAACCCACTTCTGAGGTTAGGACGCCTGGAAGGCGGGGTTACGTTGCCCCGATGATATGATGGGTGATGATGATAATAATGATGCGCCAGGAGAGTCCCTAATCCTAAACTTAACCTAAGATGAATATGAATGATGACGATTGCGATGGCCATATGATTTCGGGGACCGCTTGTGCCTTAAAGTTTTCCTGAAATGTATCTTACAGGCGAGGAAAAACCCTGATGAAAACCTCACCCAGAAAAACTGTCCAGACCGAGGATCGAACCCGGGCCCGCTGCGTGACAAGGCAGCACGCTACCTCGAGACCACAGCGGCGGACTTATCATTATATACTTAATTATATATTTCATTGATCCGCGAATACAAAACAAATTGGAAAGAAATTACAAATCCTTGTAAATCGTTGCCTGAGAAATGTCTTAGGTATATGGTGGCCAGAGATTATAACAAATAAAGAACTTTGGAGAAGAACGAATCAAAATTAAATTTCTAAAGAAATAAAATATAGAATAATAAAGCCCATAAACAAACAAAATTAAAATTTTATAAAACAATGGCTGTCCCTGTCCTTTTGTATGGGAGTGAATCTTGGATTACCACTACCAAACAAGAAAGTAAAATCCAAGCAGCCGAGATGAAATTTTTAAGAAGAGTAAAAGGCTGCACTAGAATGGACCAGATAAGAAACGAGGATATCCGTGAAGAACTGCAGATCTACTCCATAAAAGAAAGGATATTTAACAACAAGATTCAGTGGAAAGAACATGTAGAAAGAATGGAAGAAAGTAAATAACCAAATAAAATCTTCCATTATTTTCCAAGAGGAAGAAGAGATGTCGGACGTCCTCGGAAGAGATGGTCTTAGATCTATTAGTGAAGACGGAACAGGCAACTCTTGCCTAAACCAGGTAGTGAAGAAGAAGAAGAATATAGAAAGTGGAAATGGGTTGGTCATGTATCGAGGAGAGAGAATGATAACTTCACAAAAATGGCATTTGATTGGAACACCCAAGGATTGAGAAGGCGAAGAGGAAGACCTAGAGTAACATGGAGTAATACCATCAGGGATGAAACTGAACAGGCAGCCATGAGTTGGAATGAAATTAAGGTACTGGCAAACAACAGAATGCGTTGGAGAGCTTTTATCAAGGCCCTATGCTTCCTAGTGGAGTAACCAGGACTCCTACTACCTGCTCCCCGAAGCAAGCTTCCAACGTCAGATTTCGAAGTTCAGCCTTCCAGGCAATCGTAACCGATAAGTTCCCAAACGTGTTCGGGAACCAGAATCCTCCTTCTACCTATTACATAGCATTGTTTTGCTGGTGACACCAGTTAAATCATTACGGGTATGGACGTTGATTGGTTGAGAAAAAAGGGGAAGAGGAGAACACAAGTCTGGATAGTGTGAGTTGTAGAATCAAGTTAAAATGCATTAGCACTGCTTTTTGTTCGCTGCCAAGCTACAATTTGTTTTATATATGTGCATTCTTGTGTGTCTTTGTACTTAATTATAAATTACATTTTTAAATAGGTAGGGGCCTACTTGGTTGTAATCAAATTGGTGACATGTTTATAAATAAGGCACATTCGTAATCTACCCTGTAGATCCGGGCTTTTGTAGAACCCCTGTAGATATCAGAAGCTCGTCTCTACAGGTATCTTACGGATGGGAGACCTCACATCTACGATGGAAAGATTTTCGAATTGTCCACCACCAACATGTAAGGTAAGTAAAAGTACGTGATTTCACTAATGTTATTATTATTTATGATGGTATATCGTTATTGTAACTTCAAACTACGTATATAATAAGTTGTGAAACATTGAAGAAATATGATCGTTAGAGCGTTTTTTTTTAATTTTCGTTTCAGATGAACTCCTACACCTAATGGTCCAATTTTTCTGACATTTGTCTTACAGGTGAGGAAAACCCCGATAAAAACCTCACCCAGAAAAACTGCCCCGACCGGGGATCGAACCCGGGCCCGCTGCGTGACAAGGTAGCACGCTACCTCGAGACCACAGCGGTGGACATCATTAATGTAATTATTATTAATATAATGGATGAGATTGAACACAGAAGGCTAAAATGGTATGAACACGTAAGAAGAATGCAGGATGGAAAGACTGCCAAAGGCTGTCTATGCATGAAAAATTGCAAGAAAGAACAGAAAAGGAAGACTAAGAAGAACCTGGAAGAACAGCATTCGAAATTCAATGTGGAAATTTGGTGTAACAGATGAATACACAGAGGACAGAGAACGACGGAGAACTTTAATTAAGGGGACTTTGTGAATTTTTGTTGTAAACTGATAGTCTATAAGTCCGTAGTCATTTATATATATATATACTTACTTACTCACTGGCACTATCGAACCCGTACGTTCATGGCCGCGCGGACATAAGGTCTCCATACATCCCTATCCTGAGCTAATGCTTTCCAATCATTCCCTGTATAATCTACTTCCCTCAAATCATAGTCAATGTTGTTCTCCCACCTCATTCTTGGTCTACCAACTGGGCGTTTTCCCTCTGGCTTTCCTACAAGAATTTCCATGCATGTCTTTCATTCCCCATACGCGCAACATGTCCTGCCCATCGCAGTCTACGAGACTCAACTGTTCTTATTATATCTGGCTTCCTATAAAGACCATGTAGTTCATTGTTATGTAGTCTTCTCCATTCACCTGTCTGTTCATCTCTCTTTGGTCCAAACATTTTCCTAAGAACTTTATTCTCAAATACTCGTAATCTCCTTTCCTCCCTTAAAGTAAGAGTCCATGTTTCGCACCCATATAATATAACTGGTAGAATAATAGTTTTATATATTTTCAGTTTAACGTTTTTTGAAAGGAGTTGGGACATCAAGAGTCTCTGCAATGCATAATAGCACGCATTTTCAGAATTGAGCCTATGTTTAATTTCTTTGTGCATCTCATTCCTATTTGTGATTATTGTTCCTAGGTATTTGAATTCAGCCACTTCCTCAAAATTTCCCTCATTTGTCATTAGCTGTCCATTTCCATTATATAATGAATTTCTACGTGTGACCATATATTTAGTTTTACTGATATTTACTTCCAGTGCTAATTTCTTAGTGTTACTCAATAATATATATATATATATATATATATATATATATATATAATTTATTTATTTACTTTTTAATTAATGTTAATCACTAAGATTGTTTGGAGAAACCCTTCAATGATGAGGAAAATTCACAGAATGATGATGATGATGATGATTATTATTATTATTATTAAAACAGCGTTGCCAATGCATAAATTAGACCTTTCTGTTTATAACTTATTCCGAAGATGTTCTATTATCCCCGAATATACTACAATGTCAATAGAGAAATGATAACCCATTCAAGAACTGTCTGTTGTAATATGAACTGTAAGAGGTCAGTGTGTCTACATTAGAGTTACTGTTAACACGATTTGTGACAACAAAATGACTGATCAGCTGATGTAATGTGACAGACGAGAAATGGATTGCGTACAGTCACTGCAAACAGTTTGCTAACTGACTAAATCCTTTTTAATAAATATTCCATACCTTAGCCGAGTGGTTAAGGCAAGGTGTCTTGGTACAGAGCTACGGGACTTGCGCTGGTTCGAGTCCCCATGGGGGAAGAAATTTTCTCATGGAATTTCAGCCAGTATGGGACCGGTGTCCACCCAGTATCGTGAGGCATTTGGGTAGCTACAATAAGTAGCGACTCCAGGTTGAGAAAAGCAGCTATAACGGTTGGGGGACCCGTCATCCTGATCACATGTCACTACTTCACTGGCTGGTTGATTGTGCAGATAGGTGTTTAACACATGTGGATATGAGGCCAGCAGCCAACTGGTAGGACAAGGGTCTTGTAAGTCTCACGAGTCATGGAGATTTAAGTGTATATGTGAAGGGTCTATTCTCTCTATTCTGTAGTGTTCTGCCCTAGGGCAAGTCCTTCACTGCAGTTATAACATTTCCATGCCTTGCTTTGCAGTTTTTACTAGGGAATTATAGGTGTGGTAGCTTATTATTATTATTATTATTATCATTATCATCATTAATACCATCATCATTATTATTAACATCATCATTATTATCATCATTATCACCATTATTATTATCATCATGATCGTTATTGCCATCATTATTATCATCATTATCATGATTATTAATATTATTGTCATCATCATTATATTATCATCATTATCATCATAATCATCTTCATTATTATTATTATCATCATTATTATCATATTCATCATCATTACCATGATAATTATTACCATCATTATTGTCATCATCATCATTATTATTATTATTAACATCATCATTATCATCATCATTGTTATTATTATGATTATCGTTATCATTATTACCATCATTATTATTATCATCATTATTGTCATCATCATCATTATTATTATTAACATCATCATTATTATCATCATTATCATCATCATTGTTATTATTATGATTATCGTTATCATTATTACCATCATTATTATTATCATCATTATTGTCATCATCATCATTATCATTATTATTATTATTATCATTATCATTATTATCATTATTATTATTATCATCATTATTATTATCATTATCATTATTATTATTATCATCATTATCATCATCATTGTTATTATCATTATCGTTATCATTATTACCATCATTATTATTATCATCATTATTGTCATCATCATCATTATCATTATTATTATTATCATTATCATTATTATCATTATTATTATTATTATTATCATCATTATTATTATCATTATCATTATTATTATTATCATCATTATCATCATCATTGTTATTATCATTATCGTTATCATTATTACCATCATTATTATTATCATCATTATTGTCATCATCATCATTATCATTATTATTATTATCATTATCATTATTATCATTATTATTATTATTATCATCATTATTATTATCATTATCATTATTATTATTATCATCATTATCATCATCATTGTTATTATCATTATCGTTATCATTATTACCATCATTATTATTATCATCATTATTGTCATCATCATCATTATCATTATTATCATTATTATTATTATTATTATCATCATTATTATTATTATCATTATCATTATTATTATTATCATCATTATTATCATCATCATCATTATCATTATTATTATTATCATTATCATTATTATCATTAGTATTATTATCATTATTATTATCATTATCATTATTATTATTATCATCATTATCATCATCATTGTTTATTATTATCATTATCGTTATAATTATTATCATCATTATTATCGTTATCATTAATATCATTATTAATAATATTATTATATATATATTATTATTATTATTATTATTATTATTATTATTATTATATATAATCATGGATTGGGAACCACAGGGAAGGAAAAAGAAGGGTAGACCAACTATTACGTGGATTCAGGGAATCAATGAAACTAAGAGGGAATGGGAAATAGAAGAAGATATATGGATGAACAGACAGGAATGGAAAAATGTGTTGAAACAAATGTGTAGTTATCTGTGAACATGGGTACCGGATAAATGTATATTCATTGTAAAAGCCAGAATAATAAAAAAATATTATTATTATTATTGTTATTATTATTATTATTATTATTATTATTATTATTATTATTATTATTATTATTATTATTATTATTATTATTATTATTATTATTATTATTATTATTATTATTATTATTGAATCTCCAAATATATTGAAACCCTATATCGCCACAAAGGCTTGTTAGGGTTGTAGCTTACTGTAACAATATTATACTCCAGCTTCCCGTTGCTTTGCACGTCAGGGAAGATAAGGTTTTCATGATGGCCAAATGATGTTTGGGGACCTTTTGGGCCATGTGAAGGGTAAACTAAAAAAAAAGGATAAGCCATTTTTGCCTTAAAACCTAGAGAAAAATGAAATGATATAACTATGGCTCAAAGCATTTAAAAATGGGATTAAGTGATGGCATAAGGCATCTCTTTAAATTTTTTTACCTGTAATTTTTATTTATATACATAATTTTAATATTTACACATCTTTCTGTGCCTAAAGTTTTATTTTTCTTCTCCACTCGTCTCTATCCATTCAGTCCATGTCCTCCAGTCCTCTTGTATTCATTCCAGTTCCTATTTCCTGTATCCATGAGTTTCGAGGTCTTCCTCTCCTTCTTCCAATGTTTTCCTGGGTAACATTTCTTCTTGCATTCGTCGTACGTGCCCATACCAATGTAATTGCTTATACTTACTTATCGCACTATCGAACCCGTAGGTTCATGGGCCGCGTGGACATAAGCTCTCCATACATCCCTATCCTGAGCTAATGCTTTCCAATCATTCTCTGTATAATCTACTTCCTTCAAATCATAGTTAATGTTATTCTCCCACCTCATTCTTGGTCTACCAACTGAGCGTTTTCCCTCTGGTTTCCTACAAGAAGCATTTAATTGATTATATTTTTAATAATTATATGAATATATAAAATAAAATATAAGTAATAAAAATAAAATGAATATATATATATATATATATATATATATATATATCATACAATTGTTAAAAGCATCATTACTTATGGAGCAGAAGTTTGGCCATTAACAACAAAAAAACAAATAGGCCTACGTGTCTTTTGGCAACGGAAATGGGCAGCAAGAATTTCAAGAAGAGAACAAATAGAAACTCAGTTATAAGGGAGAAAATGAAGATTGAGTACACTATTTTAGATTATATTAAAACTCAACAATTAAGATGGTACAGACATGTCCAGCGAATGGAAGAGGATCGACTACCAAAATCTGTTTTGGAATGGAAACCTGAGGGAAGACGAGTCAGGGGAAGACCGAAACCTGGAGTCAGGAATATATTTATACATGATGGAGAAACAGCTACAACTAGGAGATTGGATGGACCGACAAAATTGGTTATTGGGAATTGGACGATGTGAAAGACATTAATCAACCGATGATCTATCTATAATTATGTGTAATAATTATAATAATAGGACCTATTTTTTATATTTTGGAATTTATCCACAATACAGTGGTTTTCAGTCACTCCCAAGAAATTCACCTTCTCAAGTTGGTAGCGGTGCTGAACATCCTCATCTGTAAGTCCCAGTTCACTCTCACACCGTACATCCAACCTTCTTTAGGTCTTCCCTTCTTATTTTTTTCTATTATTTGTCTCCCCAAGATCTCGGGGAGTCTATCAAACATCTTCTTGAGATATCAGTACCATCTTCATCGTCTTTCTTCAATCCACTGTAACATATTTCCTTCAAATTTTATAATTTTTCTAATTTCAGCGTTTCTAAATGTTTTTATAACTGGAATTCCGCTATGATCTTTTCTAGTAATCCATCAAATACTAATTATAATAATAATACTGTTTTATTTTGTCAGGAACATGTATGATCCAGTTTGTCACTGGAGAATTAAATCAAATGAAGAAATTAATTAATTTACTAGGATAGAATATCGTGAGTTTTGTTAAGTTGGTAAGACTAAGATATCTGTACATACAGTTCGAATGCAAGATAAAAGTACTTCCAAAATTGTTATTGGATTTCAGAATGGAGGGAGAAAGACGGAAAGGATGACTTAGGAATAGGCGAATGGACGACGTTGAGAAGGAAATTGCAAGTTTGTGATTAAATAATTGGAAGATGGAAGCTAAGAATAGAGAATAGTGGAGAGCTGATGTGATGGACGCCAAGGTGAACTTTGTACTCTACTGCTACGAAGAATAATTATTTATGTTATTATTATTATTATTGTTATCACTATTATTATTATTATTATTATTATTATTATTATTATTATTATTATTATTGTGTTATTATGCATTGCAGAGACTCTTGATGTCCCAACTCCTTTCAAAAAACGTTAAACTGAAAATATATAAAACTATTATTCTACCAGTTATACTATATGGGTGCGAAACATGGACTCTTACTTTAAGGGAGGAAAGGAGATTACGAGTATTTGAGAATAAAGTACTTAGGAAAATTTTTGGACCAAAGAGAGATGAACAGACAGGTGAATGGAGAAGACTACATAACAATGAACGACATGGTCTTTATAGGAAGCCAGATATAATAAGAACAGTTAAGTCTCGTAGACTGCGATGGGCAGGACATGTTGCACGTATAGGGAATGAAAGACTTGCATGGAAGCTTCTTGTAGGAAAGCCAGAGGGAAAACGCCCAGTTGGTAGACCAAGAATGAGGTGGGAGAATAACATTAACTATGATTTGAGGGAAGTAAATTATACAGGGAATGATTGGAAAGCATTAGCTCTGGATAGGGATGTATGGAGAGCGTATGTCCGCGCGGCCATGAACCTACGGGTTCGATAGTGCCAGTGAGTAAGTAAGTAAGTAAGTAAGAATGCGATCGATAGGACATGTGGCATGAATGGGGACATGGAAACGCCTTGTAGGAAAACCAGAGGAAAGCGTCCAGGTGGAAGACCAAGAATGAGGTAGATCAATAACATTAATCGTGATTTGGGGGAAATCGAATAAATATAGCAAACAAATGTTCTTATGGGCTTTTAAGAAATATGTAAAGCCAAGTCCTGTCAAGATGTGTAAATATATTACTATACAAGACTATAATAAGATATTTTGACATATGGATGTGAAACATGAATAACGGGGGAAAAAACAATGAATACACTCTACAATGTTTTTAAAGAAAAATATCGAGGAGGGTGTATGACCCTAAATGTGAGAATGGTGTCTGGCGAAAACGCTATAATCAGGAGTTTATGCATTATTCAAAGATGTGGAAATTAGTAAATCCATTAAATTAACTAGACTACGATGGGCAGGGCATGTAAGCAGAAAGAAAGAGTCAATAATATATAAAAGGAAATGGTCTACTCAACCAGAGGGTAGAAGAAAAAGAGGAAGACCGAAACTAGGATGGAAGGATGAGGTGGATGGAGATGCTTAGAGAGTTGGGATTGAGAAATTGGTGGAGGGAGATACAGGACTGAGCTAATTGGAGGAACTCAGGAATGAGTTGTTGCGCCTGTGATGATGATTACACTGAGCAACAAAAAAAAATTGTCTCAGGAAGAAAATTATGTGATTCTGATAGTATTTTTCCTCCAAAATTCAAATACGATATCGGTTTTTCTCCATGATGCAAGGTTTCCGAGAGACAGGAATTTATAATTTCAAACACTTTAATATTTTCTACATTCGTAACTACACAATATTCGAACATTCGCATTCATCTAGAAAGTAAGAAACGACGATTTTTTGCTATATTTCGCCTGTGGAGCATCCCTCTTGATGGTCCAACAATAATCGGCCAGCATATTAGGATTCCATTTGCCTTGATATCTCTTTACCATAGCTCAAATCTCCTGAGTTAGCTCATTTGGTTTTATTTTACAATGGACAAATGGACGAAAAAACGTTTATTAAAAAATAATTATTTAAATCCATTAATTGAAATTGAACTAAAAAAAACTGTGGGTGATGGAGAAATTCCGAATACGTATTTGAAAACACGATAAAAAACTGCATTAAGAACAACTATTGGTACTCATGAGACAAAAATCATGTTGACCAGCGTAATTATTTACATACTAACTAACTAAATAACTCGCTGGCACTATCGAACCCTTAGGTTCACTCCCGCGCGAATATAAGCTCTCCATTTATCCCTATTCTGAACTAATATTTTTCCAATCATCCCCTGTATAATCTACTTCCCTCAAATTATCATTAATGTTATTCTCCCACCTCATTCTTGGTCTACCAACTGGGCGTTTCCCCTCTGATTTTCCTACAAGAATCTTCCATGCCCCTCATTCATTCTCCACTCGTGCCACATGTCCTGCTCATCGCAGTCTACGAGACTTAACTGTTCTTATTACATCCAGTTTCCTATAAAAGTTATGCATCTCATGTTATGTAATCTTGTCCATTCACCTGTCTGTTCATCTCTCTTTGATCCAAAAATATTCATAAGAACTTTATTCTCAAACAATCGCAATCTCCTTTCGTCCCTTAAAGTAAGGTCTATGTTTCACATACTTACTTACTTACTTACTCACTGGCACTATCGAACCCGTAGGTTCATGGCCGCACGGACATAAGCTCTCCATACATCCCTATCCTGAGCTAATGTTTTCCAATCATTCCCTGTATAATCTACTTCCCTCAAATCATAGTTAATGTTGTTCTCCCACCTCATTCTTGGTCTGCCAACTGGGCGTTTTCCTTCTGGCTTTCCTACAAGAAGTTTCCATGCACGTCTTTCATTCCCCATACGTGCAACATGTCCTGCCCATCGCAGTCTACGGGACTTAACTGTTCTTATTATATCTGGCTTCCTATAAAGACCATGTAGTTCATTGTTATGTAGTCTTCTCCATTCACCTGTCTGTTCATCTCTCTTTGGTCCAAAAATTTTCCTAAGAACTTTATTCTCAAATACTCGTAATCTCCTTTCCTCCCTTAAAGTAAGAGTCCATGTTTCGCACCCATATAATATAACTGGTAGAACAATAGTTTTATATATTTTCAGCTTAACGTTTTTTGAAAGGAGTTGGGACATCAAAAGTCTCTGCAATGCATAATAACATGCATTTCCAGAATTGAGCCTATGTTTAATTTCTTTGTGCATCTCATTCCTATTTGTGATTATTGTTCCTAGGTATTTGAATTCAGCCAATTCCTCAAAATTTCCCTCATTTGTCATTAGCTGTCCATTTCCATTATATAAGTATTTCTACGTGTGACCATATATTTAGTTTTACTGATATTACTTCCAGTCCTAATTTCTTAGTGTTACTCAATAGTGTGTGCGTGTTGGCCTTTAGTATCTCCTCGCTATCGGCCAGTAGTACTACATCATCAGCATAAACTAACAGCTTATTAATACCATTGAGTTGTAAGCCTTCCTCATTCTCTAAAGATTTAATGGCATGCTCTAGTACAAAATTAAATAGTAGAGGAGATAGTGCATCTCCTTGCTTTAACCCATTCTGGATTTCAAAAGTGTCTGAAAACTGTTTGCCTACACGCACCCTACTCGTTGAGCCATTTAGACACATTCGAATAAGTCTAACTAACTTTTTAGGAATTCCAAAACTCCAGCAGGATACTATATAACTTCTCCCTCTTAATTGAATCATATGCTTTTTTGAAGTCTACATATAGTTGATGTACAGTACCATTATATTCCCATTTCTTTTCTAAAATCTGTCTTATACTAAAAATCTGATCTGTTGTAGACCTGTTTCTTCTAAATGCACATTGATGATCTCCTAGAACGTCATCAATATAGGGAGTAAGTCTGCTTACTAATATATTTGTTAGAATTTTGTACGAAGTTGAAAGTAATGAGATGCCCCTATAGTTGTTGCAATCAGTTTTATCTCCTTTCTTATAAATTGGTACGATAATTGATTCCTTCCATTCGTCTGGAAGAGCTTCTTTTTCCCAAATCATACTAAGCAACCAGCGTATCTTGTCTATCAATTTTTCTCCCCCTGATTTTATCAGTTCTGCTGGGATCTCATCTGAACCTGATGCTTTATACATCTTCAATTTTTCAATTGCCATTTCAACCTCTAATGCACTTGGCTCTGCGACTAGCATTTCTGCTGTCTGTAACTTATCCTCCTCAATGTCCTGTTCTGTATGTACATTTAATAGCTGATTAAAATAACTTTTCCATCTATTTAATATACTCTTGGAATCTGCAATCATATCCCCATTTTCATTCCGAATTATGTTTGTTCTAGCCTGAAACCCTTTCTTCTCTATACTAATTCCCTGATATAATTCTCTAATGTTCCTATTTTTTGCATTCATTTCAAGATCATTAATCTTATGTTTCACATACTTTAACTATAACTAAAATTTATGTATTTTTCGTTTATTTCAATTTATGTAGGTGGATTCCTGGAATTTAATCCCCTAATTAAAAATTATTGTTACTAATGTAAGTAATTTTTTAATTATATAAAACCGGCATGAGCCAGGCTGGTTTCTTTCTATTAAATCGTACGATACCTTAGTACGCCTACGAAAGGAACAGTTATCAAAAATTATTTTCAGTTTTTGTCTACAGGTATTATCAACTATTTTAGCAGAAAAGTGCATGAGATTTAGAATTTGAATGTGTAGTCAATTGTTTCAAATTCTTGGGTTTAGATTTTCAGCATGTTTGATATCAACAAGAAGATTATTATTTCTCCAAGAGGTAAATTGAATGTTATTTTGTTGGCTGTACCAGCTGTGTCTCTTACCGCTCAGATAACAGAGCTCGCATTGCGTCAGTGTTGTGTCAGCGATGATATCGTGGGGTAGTGAGTGATAGTGAATTGTGCCGATCAAATGACGAAATAAACCGGTTTATTTCGTTCGTGGTTACAAATTTCGCTTCCAACAATACCTGGAACCCACTGAAGAGTTTCTGCTGTTTTAATTAATGTAAGTGACAATTAAAATTGAGTAAAAGTACAGACATTGTGAATAAATAATGCTACCTCCATTTTCATAGCTTGAACTAAAACTTTTTCTGAAAATAGTTTATTTATTACTGATAAAAGTTAAAGTAGCTAATCATATCCTTATTTTTTTGTTTTTTTGTAATATATAGGGGAAGAGGGGTGAAATATGAGGGAAAGTTTGAAGAAATGGTCCAATTCTTTATACCTAGTAACAATAATTGTAAACAGGAATGCGTTATACAAAGAAATTGAACATAAACTCTATTCTTGATATGCAAGGTATTTTTGCATTACTGGGACTCTTTGTCATCTGAACTTCTCTCAAAAAACAAACTTAAATACAGCCTAAGTTATATAAAATTGTTATTCTCCAAGTTGTATTATATGAATCCAAATCATGGGCTCTTATTTTCTTCTTCTTCGGCGTTCCCCCATTTATAGGTTTGCCGTCTTCAGTTTCCATTTATCTCTATCATTCCAATCTCCCTCTTCCAAATTCCTATCATCCATTATAGTTCTGACGTAGGTTTTCCATTTCCATCTTGGTCTGCCACGTTTATTTCTTCCAGGGGGTGACCATTGGTATATATTTTTTGGCCATCTTTCAATTTCCATTCTTTGAACATGGCCATACCATTTAAGCGTTTGATTTTCAATCCTCTTTACAACAGATGTGGTGACATTCATTTCTCTCCAAAGGAATCCATTTCTTATTTTATCCTGTCTTTTTTTTGGAGGTTTCTTCTAAAATAATCAAATTCAACTGTTCTAATTATATTTTTTTGTACTTCCGTCAAAGACCAAGTTTCACTTCCATATGACAAAATATTCTGTATTATGCTCTCATAAATTTTCATTTTAGTTTCTTTTGTAATATTTTTGTTCCAAATTATTCCATGTAATGTCTTAGTTGCATTTTTTGCCATTGCACTTTTAGTCTGCACATCTCTCTCACAGGTACTTAAACTTGTAATTATTGACCCAAGATATTTAAAAAATTATTTTAAGGGAAAATATATTACAAGTATTTGAGAATAAAGTTCTTAGGAATTTTTTTAGGCCAAAGAGAGATGAACAGACAGGTGAATGGAGAAGACTATAAACAGTGAGCTACATGGTATTTATGGGAAAGCAGATGTTATAAAAACTAAGATTGACAGGACATGTGGCACGAATGGGGAATGAAACAGGGTCACGGAAACTCCTTGTAGGAAAATCAGAGGGAAAACATCCTGTAGATAGCCCTTACGTCAAGAATGTGGTGGGAGAATTATATTAACTCTCATTTCAGGAGTGTATATTATACAGAAGATGATTGCAAAACAATTCAGGATAGGGATTTATAGAGAGCTTATGTCAGCCCGGGGTTGAACCTATGGTTTCGATAGTTCCAGTAAGTTAGATGGTGATAATAATAATAATAATAATAATAATAATAATAATAATAATAATAATAATAATAATTTTATAAAGTAGTGGCAGCCCCCTTACTATTGTATGGTAGTGAATTTTGGGTTTTAACTAAAAGAGAAGAGAAGATCATAGAAGCAGCTGAAATGAGATTTCTGAGAAGTGTGGCTGGTTGCAAACTTCTAGATAAGAGAAGAAGTGAAGATATTAGAAATGAGCTAAATATCTTTAAACTCTTAGATAGAATAAAAGAATCTAGAAAAAACTGGAAAGTACATGTTCAAAGAATGGAAGATAATCGCATCCCCAAAATTATACTTAAATACAAACCAAAAGGACGCAGGAATGTTGGTAGACCGAAGAAGAGATGGATCCAAATTTTGAATGAGAATCTATGAGACCGGAACAAGCCACATGGGCTTAATCCGTGATTGTTGATGATGATGATAATAATAATAATAATAATAATCTTCTTGTAAGCCCATGTTTCCCTTAACAGAGATTTAGGCGCTCTCCCCCTACAGGGAAGAATTTGAACCATTCTAATGTAGTTACACCTGTTTTTGTATAGATGTCATTTGAGTGGTACGTGGTCAGCGTTCCGCCTCATACTGACATCTAGGAAACCAAGGTAGTACTAGGACGGGAAAATTCGGTAAATTTTGCTTAGAGGCCTTTTCATTCAGGCTTAAGTATATTTACTAACCTGAAAATCTTCAGATTCGGGACCCACGGCTTCAAGTCCCTCCCGGAGGACTTGCTCCTTGGATTTTTCCATCCTAAAAAAATCTATCGATCCGGGCTGGGTTTGAACCCGCAACCCTCGGGACCAGAGGCAAGGAGCATAACGACTAGTCCACCGCGGGCGATAAATAATAATAATAATAATAATAATAATAATAATTGAAATTTCGTATATAATAATAATAATAATAATAATAATAATAATAATATAATAAAAGCCTGGTATGTCCCTTTAGGGCAAAGGCCTCCCTGTACAGGGGCTAAGCTCTATTGTGTGTGTCACCCGCTGAGCTACTCCGTGGTGAGAAGTTGACTTGGATTTTGTATACACTGTCCGTTCTGTGATTAGTTAATGCACAGTTGGCTCTCCATCGTTCTCCAGCTTTTCCTGCATCTGCCGACTCTGGACCATTGCGCCCCTGCTCGTTTTTTGAAGATGTCAGCCCATCATCGTCTTGGTCTTCCGCGCTGTCTCTTGCCTGTGTACGGGTCCCACTTGGTTGTTTCGTATATTACTGACATGAAAAATACCTAAAATAAGTACAATTATTTTATACTACATAAGTTAAGTTGGGAAAAATGGAGGTAGCATTATTCAGAGTATCTACAGCATTTGTTTATTTTTTTAAAAGAAGAATAGAACTAAATAAACTAAAGTTTTGGATGTTGTTACGTATTGCTAGGCCAAGTTGAACAGCCCATTGAAAGGGACTGAAGGAACGAAAACAAACCAGATTAGGGAGCTAGTACAACTGCATGGAAGAAATGGTATGCATTAATATAGAAACGACGACCTTCTAGCTTTAGTCTTATTGTTTTGAATAACGTAAATAGTATATTTTGAAAATGTATAGCACTTCTTCCTGAATACACTCATTCTACCTCTGACGTCACTACGTCAAGATTACGTCTACAGCGGGGTTTTTAAGTGAGTACATAAAAGTATGTAAATGCATATGCTATTGCGTTACATAAAGCATAAATTTTATTTATTTACGAATTAAGATAATTAGAATTGTTTAAGGTACATTTATTTTTCCTAAATTGTCCATATTTCAGGGTCTAGTACATATTTTAAATAGTTCAGAAAATATTACGTAGGGCTATGTCTATATAAATTAGCCTAAGGATTTATTTTAAATATGTTCCATATTTGGTTTAAAATTTATTCTTGTTAGATTATCGTTTAAAATTTATATCAATAGCATCTGTATTTGAAAGCTGGATACTTGTATTCCTAAGGAATATTGAAAATAATTTGTATTGTAGGCCTATACACATTATTAATTTATTCTGAGCCTCCTCAATCAATCTCCTGTTATGATATAATTTCTGGCTCAACTGCACTTCTACTTACGTTTGATTTTTTTATTGTTGTAAACTATTGCTCTTCTTCTGTTTTTACTAACATTATTTAATATTTTTAACTTTTTCAAACAATTTTTATAACATTATTAGACAATTTTGAAGTATTTTATTTAAATATGCAAATCACAATATTATGGCACTGTTAGACGATATTTTGATGCTAACTGCTATTTTCTCCACAGTGTATATTACCTAGTCTATGATTTTTCTATCGCTGTTTTGGGTTATCACTGGTTGGATCAGCGTTAGGGAGTGATAAATAAGTGTACACCCATTTTTAATAAACGTTTGTTAATTTTAATATTATTGATATATTTTTTTTAAATATAGATTTGGGGATTTATTGCAGATATTGGTCATTAAAATTTCATACCATAGATTGTGTGTTATCGCTGGCTCTATAAACTCTGGCGCATACGCACTCTTGTTCTATAGGTAAAGTAAAGTGATCCCACAACAGGCCTCAGAAGGCCCTTGGGGTAGTAGGAGGTTAAGGCTCCCACTTTTTCTAGACAATCGGCACTTTATGTCAGCCGGGTTGTCAGCCCTGCGTGACGTCCGCCTTTACCCCAGAACAAGTGTCTGGTACTCATTTCCGTTAGAGGCTTAGTCGACCTCAGGGCCGTAGTGCCGCCAGAGGGTTTGGGTCAGTTTAAAAATCCTGACCCCAACGGGACTTGAACTCTCGACCCTCCGGCTTGTAGCTCAGTGCCTTAACCACTACGCTACGGCGTGCCCCCCTTGTTCTATAGGACTTTCAAAATATTTCACGCTAGTTTAAGTGCAATTTTTTCGCTTTTTAATGACAATCAACAATGATAACCATTTTTCCATAGATATAAGACTTTGTGAACAGTTTGATTCAACATATATTACACGCTTTATATTAGCTTGACCTGTATCTATCTATCTATGTAACGGAATCTTTCAACGCGATTTTCACCCACTTAAAATCATTGGATCGACTTGAAACTTTGTATACTTGTAGAGGACTCGTGACAATACAATAATTTCATATTTATTTTCTAAAATCCTGGCCATAATAATCAGAAAATAAAAAAAAAGTGTTTTTGTATCAATGTAACGGAATCTTTCAACGCGATTTTCATCCACTTAGAAACATTGGATCGACTTGGACCTTTGTATACTTGTAGAGGACCCGTGACAATATAATAATTTCATATTTATTTTCTAAAATCCTGGGCACAATCATCAGAAAATCAAAAAAAGTGTTTTTGTATCAATGTAACGGAATCTTTCAACGCGATTTTCATCCACCTAGAAACATTGGATCGACTTGGAACTTTGTATACTTGTAGAGGACCCGTGACAATATAATAATTTCATATTTATTTTCTAAAATCCTGGGCACAATCATCAATATCAAAAAAAGTGTTTTTGTATCAATGTAACGGAATCTTTCACCGCGATTTTCACCCACTTAGAAACATTGGATCGACTTGAAACTTTGTATACGTGTAGAGGACCCGTGACAATACAATAATTTCATATTTTGTTTCTAAACTCCTGGCCAGAATCATCCGAAAATCAAAAAAACTGAAAACTGATATAATAGGTTGCGGACTTGTCTAGTTTTTTTGTCAATCGTTGTAAGAGCCCAGTTGGTAGAGCAGTGAACTCTTAATAGTATATAATTTCAGTAATCCATACGTCGCTGGTTCAAATCCGGCTGGGAGGGTTTTTTTTATAGAAGAGTATTACTGTTAGCTCATACTACAATAGTATGGAATTTAAAGATATTTACATGAACAGACAGGTGAATGGAGAAGACTACATAACAATGAACTACATGGTCTTTATAGGAAGCCAGATATAATAAGAACAGTTAAGTCCCGTAGACTGCGATGGGCAGGACATGTTGCGCGTATGGGGAATGAAAGACGTGCATGGAAACTTCTTGTAGGAAAGCCAGAAGGAAAACGCCCAGTTGGTAGACCAAGAATGAGGTGGGAGAACAACATTAACTATGATTTGAGGGAAGTAGATTATACAGGGAATGATTGGAAAACATTAGCTCAGGATAGGGATGTATGGAGAGCTTATGTCCGTGCGGCCATGAACCTACGGGTTCGATAGTGCCAGTAAGTAAGTAAGTAAGTACATTTTTATCTTATTCTGTAAAATATTAAAACTAAAAAATAAAAAATAAATTATAGTTTTAAAAAACTAAAAGAACACGCTTTATTAGAAAACTAAAAAATGAAAAATAATTTTAATTTCCAATACGCTTGGTATAAAATTAAAGTGGTCAACAAAAAAATCATCTCCAACACATGTAGAATAAAATTAGAGTTATCAACAAAAAGAAAATAATTTTACCATCAAAAGCGTGGGGTGCTTTTTATGATTTTTACATTTTCTTCTTAGAGAGATTACTTTTACCAATATCTGTTTATTATCAAATATATTAATTGATATAGAGCACCCCACGCTTTTGATGGTAAAATTATTTTCTTTTTGTTGATATATCTAATTTTATTCTACATGTGTTGGAGATGATTTTTTTGTTGAACACTTTATTTTATCCCAAGCGTATTGGAAATTAAAATTATTTTTCATTTTTTAGTTTTCTAATAAAGCGTGTTCTTTTAGTTTTTTAAAACTATAATTTATTTACCTGGAACTTCGTTTGTAATGCACTGATTTCACTTGTTTTTAATATTTGATTTAATTTTACATGACCCACTAAGAACTTCACTTGCTTTGGATTTTTTTCTCCTTTTTCGAATGTTTTATAGTAGGCTACGACATCTGAATTTATCAAATATGTAGATAACAGTTGAATGTGCTTTATTAACATGCATATTTACAATTACCTCCTTCAATTATTAGTAAGTTTTTTCCTGTGCTCCATTTTGGACTCCCCTGGGAGCAGTAGTAAACAATACGCCTTATACATGCACATCGCAGCTGAGGCGAGTCGCTCGTACTGTACGTACGAGAACAGTATAAACAAAGCAAGCTGTTCATCATTTACTATTACAAGCTACAAATGTACAAACAACTCTGTTACCTGAAATCTGTACTATTTTGAATACATAATATTTAAAATATTACAACGTATTTTTTAAATGTTTAGAGGTTTTTATTTATATTTTTACCAATAGTGCGACTCAAATTAATTTCAATTTAAATAAACTGTGGGCCTATTCTTACAATGAAAATTGAAAGTTAGAATATTTTGGGCAGCGTGTAAAAACAAGATCGTTAATGACTGTTACAGATTATCTGAATGACGCACTATCAACAAATTAGGCCTATAAAGTATTTTTTTTTGTAATGCCTGCCAGAAAACTTGGCAACATTTTAGTCGGTTTTTTACACCCATATTATGATAATTTTATTCCATGTATATGTACATATTTAGCCATTTTATTATATATATCTAATCTAATCTAGTAATTCTGCCCGAGGGCAGGTCTTTCACTGCAATCATAGCATTTTCATGCAATGCTTTGCAGCTTTACTTACTTACTTACTTACTCACTGGCACTATCGAACCTGTAGGTTCATGGCCGCACGGACACAAGCTCTCCATACATCCCTATCTTGAGCCAATGCTTTCCAATCATTCCCTGTATAATCTACTTCCCTCAAATCATAGTTAATGTTATTCTCCCACCTCATTCTTGGTCTACCAACTGGGCGTTTTCCCTCTGGCTTTCCTACAAGAAGCTTCCATGCAAGTCCTTTGGCATGGGTTCCCTGTAGTAGTCCCCGCCCGGAGAACCGAATGGGGGACTATTTGACCTCCGGAAAATTTTACCCCAGTTGAACCCATGTCCGCATTTCTTGACGGTTCTATTTTTACGGTGAAAGATCGTCACTCTTTCGACCAAAGTACTTTTTTCGTCTGGCTTATCACCTTCGACCAGTCCGGCATGGGTAACCCTATCGGCAGCAATCCTACCGCCGGCATATCTCTTAGGATCATTTAAGGACGCAAGCCACTCCACCACGACAAGGTAAAGATACCATGGAGGGGCTTTGCAGCTTTACTAGGGAATTGTAGGTGTGGTAGCTTCCCGTTGCTTTCCACACCGGTGAAGGATGATAATGATGATGGCCGGATGATTTTCGGGGACCTGACATTTGTGTTACAGATGAGCAAAAACCCGAAAAAAACCATCCATGAGCCTGTTCCGATCGCTGCACGTCAAGGCAACATGCTACCACGAGACCACAGTGGTCGACATAATATATATATATATATATATATATATATATAGGCCTATATATATATATATATATAAGAAACTTTTCTTCGGTTTTCCGCGTCATGGGTTCAAGGACGGCCTCTGGCCACTGATTCCGACATTTCGGCATGATCCCACATATGGCCAGGGGCCGACCTTGAATCCATGTCGCGGAAAACCCAAAAAAACTTTCTTAATCATACATACATCCGCGAAAATCTACAATATAATATGTAGGCCTAACTAGCGGATCCGACAGACGTCCAGCCCGCACGTTCAATTCTCGTGTAATAGCTAAATGATAAAACTATAGGCGTATGTTACTTTTTTACCATAAAATTCACTAATTAAGAACGTAATAAATAGTTCGCAAGAAAACTCCTCACTGCCATCTGTTGTGGCTCAAGAAGCGTGCCATGATGTCACATTGTCGTCGCTTGGAATATGTCGATAATGCAGATGACAACACATCTGACATAAAAAAATCCTATAATCCGATCGCAGCGCCACCTACCGAGTCCAATAATGTTAATCTAAACCATCCAGAGACCCATTCACAAAAAAAAAAATCATCAAAATCGGTCCAGTCGCACAGGCAGTTTTTAATTTCCAGTTTCAAGGAAACCTCCACTTGTAAATTGTCGGATTTCGCCCATTTTTGGATAATACTTACCTCAGCTTATTTTAATAGTATGTACTGAGTTTCGTTGTGAAACATCGAAATTTTGTGACCGCTAGAGCGATTTTTAAGTTTTCACTTCAGGTGAACTCCTACACCTAATAGCTTTAGAGGGTCCAATTGTGAATCTAAACCATCGAGAGACCCAATCAGATTTAGGCCTACGCAAAAAATTTCAACAACATCGATCCAGTCGTTTATAAGAGTTCTGCGACCGCTGTGGTCTCGAGGTAGCGTGCAGCCTTGTCACGCAGCAGGCCCGGGTTCGATCCCCGGTCGGGACAGTTTTTCTGGGTGTGGTTTTATCGGGGTTTTTCCTCACCTGTAAGACAAATGTCAGAAAAACTTTAAGACCCAAACGGTCCCCGAAATCATATGGCCATCGCAATCATCATCATCACCACCACCAATCATATCATCAGGGCAATGTAACCCCGCCTTCCAGGCGCCTCAACCTCAGAAGTGGGTTACAAGTACGCCATGCCGGGAGGGAAACCAGGAATGTCGAAAGACAACCTGGGGCATTTGTAAAAAGAAAAAAGATTGAATACAGCCTGAGATGGTACCAATAATTAGAAACTTTCCCCTTTTCATATTTATTTATAACTAAAATGGCAGTCACAATCACATTTCAATGAATTTTGATTTACAACCAATACAGTGGTTTTTCACCTCGATTTTATCACTTTCATTTTATCAAGTGGCTCCCAGATTGTATATATAGTGCACGAATGTAACCAGATTCTGCTTGCGAGATATAGGGCCTAATAGAAAAACATTCGCAGTAATTTATTATACCATAAAAATAAAGAAACCATTATTTGCACTTTCTTAAACGTATTATTTCGCAGGAAATAACGTTGCAGAAAAAAAAATTGATATACCCTAAGTTATTTACATCATAGAGCATCAGAAATTAATTAATTTCTCTCTCCTGTAATGATGTGTTTTTTTCTCCACTAGGGTGCATTCTTAAAATATTGCGATTCTATTTGGCAAAGGATCTGGTTGCAGTGATGAACAAATTAAACATAACGTTTTTAATTTGTTTTCAAACATCGCCGTTTACATTAAATATATAAATATTTTAAAATAACTATATTTAAATAGTCCACCGCTGTGGTCTCGAGGTAGCGTGTTACCTTGTCACGCAGCGGGCCCGGGTTCGATCCCCGGTCGGGGCAATTTTTCTGGGTGAGGTTTTTATCGGGGTTTTTCCTCACCTGTAAGTCAAATGGCAGGAAAACTTTAAGGCCCAATCGGTCCCCGAAATCATATGGCCATCATCCTTATCATTATCATCATCATCATCATGATCAACGGGAAGCTCCACACCTACACTGCAAACATAGCATGAAAATGCTATGATTGCAGTGAAGGACCTCCTTCGGGCAGAATTACTATGGATGGATGGATATTTAAATAATTATTTGTGAGTAAATAGTATAATTTTATTCGTTAAATAGTCCTAACAAATGTCACTCTTGATTTCCAAATTCTGTAGATACTGTAAATTCACGACTCACTTCGTGAGTCGTGAATTTATCAATAATTTGGATATCACTCGTGGCAATATTTATGACAAAAAATATATGTTTTTTCCATGATGTCAATAGGTGACCTTAATTTACCGGTACAATTTCATTACTTACTTACTCACTGGCACTATCGAACCCGTAGGTTCATGGCCGCACGGACATAAGCTCTCCATACATCCCTATCCTGAGCTAATGCTTTCCAATCATTCCCTGTATAATCTACTTCCCTCAAATCATAGTTAATGTTGTTCTCCCACCTCATTCTTGGTTTACCAACTGGACTTTTTCCTTCTGGCTTTCCTACAAGAAGTTTCCATGCACGTCTTTCATTCCCCATACGCGCAAGATGTCCTGCCCATCGCAGTCTACGGGACTTAACTGTTCTTATTATATCTGGCTTCCTATAAAGACCATGTAGTTCATTGTTATGTAGTCTTCTCCATTCACCTGTCTGTTCATCTCTCTGTGGTCCAAAAATTTTCCTAAGAACTTTATTCTCAAATACTCGTAATCTCCTTTCCTCCCTTAAAGTAAGAGTCCATGTTTAGCACCCATATAATATAACTGGTAGAATAATAGTTTTATATATTTTCAGCTTAACGTTTCTTGAAATTTCATTACGAGCAGAATTTATGCTCCATGCTGACTCACCTGTAAATTCTGATGTTATTTTCATCACATGCTCAATGGTTAATGTGGGATATTTTTCACGAAACTGTTTCAAAAACATTCAGCATCATTAATATCTCTTTGCTTTTCAAACGCTTTCTTTCCAATGTTAAAGAAATTCTATAGACATTTTGAAAAAAAAATTGAAATTCCAACCTATTCTGCGTTGCGCATGCATATGAATAAAACAATGCTTATATAATGCATTAAAATTATACTGATATATTTTAAAAGATTCTCCCACGTAACTTAAGCCTGTACAGACACGTGATATATCATGTACATTTTTCCTCCTTTATTTCGTGTGTTAGAGAGGAAATTACAGTTTATTACACGCTTAAAGATAAATCCATTATTCGACGAATGAAAATGCAGTCATATATCTGGTTTACAACGGGAACTCAGATCGGGTGAGGTGTATATCAATAGCGTGAGAATCTACAGAATGTGGCCAGCTGGATTCTCTGACCGGATGTTACTTTAAAGTTAAAGATAAAACAATGTTTTGGGAGACGTTAGATAAGGGTAAATCTACAATGTAGCAATCATGTCCTCCTGTTAATTTCCGGACCTACTGAAAGAGTTCAGGTAAGATGTGCTTAGGTCCTATATTACAGACAAATTTCATTTTGTTTAAACTTTTTAAACTATCCCCATCTGTTTTGTGTTTCAAAGTGATTAATAATAATAATAATAATAATAATAATAATAATAATAATAATAATAATAATAATAATAATAATAATATTATTATTATTATCATTGGGGCACGCCGTAGCGTAGTGGTTAAGGCACTGAGCTACAAGCCGGAGGGTCCTGGGTTCAAGTCCCGTTGGGGTCAGGATTTTTAAACTGACCCAAACCCTCTGGCAGCACTATGGCCCTGGGGTCGACTCAGCCTCTAACGGAAATGAGTACCAGGCGCTTGTTCTGGGGGTAAAGGCGGCCGTCACGCAGGGCTGACAACCCGGCTGACATAAAGTGCCGATTGTCTAGAAAAAAGTGGGAGCCTTAATCTCCTACTACCCCAAGGGCCTGCGGGTCTATTGTGGGATCACTTTACTTTTTTTTATTATCATTATTATTATTGTTGATATTGTTATTATTGTTATAATAATATCATTATTGTTATTATTGTTATTATTATTATTGTTGTTATTGTTGTTATTATTGTTGTTATTATTATTCCACAATACAGTGTTCCTCCTTCAACCCTAAGTCATTTGTCGCCAGAGGTTCCTGTCTAAAGCATCTTCTTCCCTCAAAACTCTAGCTTCCATACTTCTCTTCACTTCATCCATCCATCGTTCTCTAAGGCCTGCCTCTTCCACTTCTCCCATTAGCTTTCCAATTAAGGATTTTCTTTGATATTCTCTCTTTTGCCATCGTTATGAGGTGTCCATACCATTTCAAACGTTTTTCTTCTATTTGTTTTTATAATAATAATAATAATAATAATAATAATAATAATAATAATAATAATAATAATAATAATAATAATTACGCCCAGTGGTAGACCAAGAATGAGGGGGAGAATAACATTAACAATAAAATGTTAAACTGAAAATATATAAAACTGTTATTCTCCCAGTTATATTATATGGAAGCGAAACATGGATTCTTACTTTAAGGGTGGAAAGAAGGTTACGAGTATTTGAGAATAAAGTTCTTAGGAAAATGTTTTGCCCAAAGAGAGATGAACAGACAGGTGAATGGAGAAGACTACTTAATAGTGAGCTACATGATGTTTATAGAAAACTTGATATAATAACAGGTAAGTTTCTTAGACTGCGAAGGGCAGGACATGTGGCATCTATGGGGGATGAAAGAGGTGCACGGAAGTTTCTTGTATGAAAACCAGAGGGAAAAGCCCAGTTGGTAGACCAAGAATGAGGTGGGAGAATAACATTATCAATGATTTGAGGGAAGTAGATTATACAGTGGATGATTGTAAAACATTAGCTCAAGATAGGGATGTATGGAGAGCTTAGGCCTATGTCCCCGTGGCCATAAACCTACGGGTTCGATAGAATCAGTGAGTTAGTTATTATTTGAAGGAAGTATATTATACAGGGAACGATTGAAAAACATTAGTTCAGGGTAGGGATGTATGGAGAGGTTATGTCCATATGGCCATGAACCTCCGGGTTCAGTAGTGCTAGCGAATGAGTGAATTGTTTAATGATTTGAAGGTATTACTTACCCTATAAAGGAATGATTGGAAAATATTAGCTTAGGATAGCGGTGCAGGAAGAGCGTAAATCCAGGTGGCAATGACCCTCCAGGTTCAATTTGGCCAGTGAGTGAGTCAATTATTGATTTTAAGATTGTGAATTAGCCTATATGCCTACCGGAAAGGATTTTAATATATTTTCTCACGATATGATAGGAATGTACGAAAAGCTTATAAGACTATCTATGTGGCCATAAATCTTCTTCCTTTCCAGGATTAGGTCAATGCGACCTGTTCCGGTCTCAAATCCATCGTTTCCTTGGCCGCCCCAAGGATCTTTTCCCATGCGGTTGTGGCTATGAATAATAATAATTATAATAATAATAATAATAATAATAATAATAATAATAATAATAATAATAATAATAATAATAATAATGATATCCATCCATCCATAGTAATTCTGTAATAGAGAAACGAAGTTCTTTCACTGCAAATAAATAGCATTTTCTTTCTCTTTTCTTGCTATCTTTGCACCCTTTACTTACATGGGAATTGTAGGTTTGGTTTAGCTTCCCGTTGCTTCTCTCACACCGGTGAAGGATGATGATGATAATGATAAGGGCTTTCCATACCAGTGAAACGATGATGACGATGATGATATTAATCAGGAAGATGATAATGGCCGGATAATTTTCTGGGACCTTTTGGGCCCTAAGCTCTTGACTTGACATTTGTCTTCCAAGGTGAGGAAAAACAGCGAAAAAAAACCTCCATCCAGGAGCCTGTCCCGACCCAGGAATCCCTAACCCGGGCCCGCTGCGTGACAAGGCAGCGCGCTGCCTCGAGACCACAGCGGTGGACAATAATGGATATACATGATAATACTAATCCATCCCTTAGGTAATTCTGGGCCCGAGAGCAAGTGTTTCATCACTGCAATCAATAGCATTTTCGGGCTGGCCAGCTTTACTAGGGAAAATTAATAGTTGTGAGTCTATAGCATCCCGTTGCTCTTTCCGCACACCGGTGAAGGGATGATGATGATGATAATAGATAAGGATGATGATGATGATGATGGCCGGATAATTTCTGGGGACCGTTGGGCCCTCACCCAGGAACCTGTCCCGACCGGGAATCGAAACCGGGCCCGCTGCGAGATAAGGCAGCACGCTACCTCGGGACCACAGCGGTGGACAATAATGATATAATAATAATAATAATTATTATTATTATTATTATTATTATTATTATTATTGATAGTAATGATATTTTTTTATTAGGAATTTATCTACAATACAGTAGTTTTCCTAGAACCCATTGTAAATTTTACTCCTACGTACATCCCTATTCTCTGCATCATTCTCTGTTAATCCTCTCGATACCAATCCATTACACTTTTTGAACCAGTGTTCTCTTGGTCTCCCCTTTCTTCTCTTGCCCTCCAATTCAAAATTTAATATCATCTTAGGTATTCTGTCATCTGACATCCTCTTTACGTGACCAAACTATTTAATGATGATCATGATAATGTACCGTATTTAAATTGGCTCCTGCCTTGCGGGGTAGAGGGATCTATAAAGGCTAAAGGAGAAATCTCCAGAAAAAAAAAACAAGGGCTGGGTCAGACTCCGATAGCTGTAATGGAAGCAACTGATCCAAGTGACGGAAACACTAAAATCAAATGAGCTGGTCCTCCAGGTTGGGAAAAGAAAAATATGCTTGTAACGCTCAACATGAATCAGCTAAAGTAGGGTTATACAAAACACTCATTAGACCAGTAGTTACATATGGTAGTGAAACTTGAGCCCTAAAACAAACAATAAAACATAAATTATTAATTTTTGAAAGAAACATTTTAAGACGAATATTTGGACCAAATGGAGGAACTGATAACTGTTGGAGAATCAAAACAAATAACGAACTAAACAAATTAATAAAACGTCAGAATATAGTAGACCATATAACACTCACTCACTGGCACTATCGAACCCGTAGGTTCATGGCCGCACGGACATAAGCTCTCCATACATCCCTATCCTGAGCTAATGCTTTCCAATCATTCTCTGTATAATCTACTTCCCTCAAATCATAGTTAATGTTGTTCTCCCACCTCATTCTTGGTCTACCAACTGGACGTTTTCGCTCAGGTTTTCCTACAAGAAGCTTCCATGCACGTCTTTCATTCCCCATTCGTGCCACATGTAGGCCTACTGCCCATCGCAGTCTACGAGACTTAACTGTTCTTATTATATCTGGCTTCCTATAAAGACCATGTAATTTACAGTTTTTTCAGTCTTCTCCATTCACCTGTCTGTTCATCTCTCTTTGATCCAAACATTTTCCTAAGTACTTTATTCTCAAATACTCGTAATCTCCTTTCCTCTCTTAAAGTAAGAGTCCATGTTTCGCACCCATATAATATAACTGGTAGAATAATAGTTTTATATATTTTCAGTTTAACGTTTTTTTGAAAGGAGTTGGGGCGTCAAGAGTCTCTGTAATGCATAATAACACGCATCTCCAGAATTGAGCCTATGTTTAATTTCCTTGTGCATCTCATTCCTGTTTGTGATTGTTGTTCCTAGGTATTTGAAATCAGCCACTTCCTCAAAATTTTCCTCATTTCTCATTAGCTGATTATTTCCATTATAAATATTTATACAAATTAAGCTAAAATTATGATGAATCAAGTCAACATTATTAGAGAATCAAAAATCAGAAATCGTTCATCAATCTACTGAAAGACCAATTACAAAGAAAAAATATTTAAATTTCTTTTTAGGAAGCTATTATCCGGCAGTCCAAGATATTTTTTGGTAAGAAGTTCTTAAGTCTAGCAGTAGATAGGCCTATGGTATTGAATGTTACAGTGTTATTGAGTTAGTCGCACTCCCTTCAAATGTTTTTCTTAGTAGGTATTGTGTATTAACTTTAATGTATTGGTTTGTTTGTTGGAGGACTGGTACAAGGTCATAGCAAGTCTCGGATGTCATTGACAAGAAATCATGCGGTTTGTTTACGCACTTTCGTCTCCACAACTAAATGGCTCCAGTAAATTTGTGAATAAACTTTAAATGAACTCTTGACTTCGTTTTTTACAAGCGTTCAGTGCATTATCACTTGTTAAGACCTTTGTACAAGAATGGCAGCCGCAAATTTAGGTCCTTGAAATGTCTTAACAAATTTATTTTTATGTTTTGTAGAAGCTGGTCCCATAGTTGTGGGACTAAATCTAATAATATAGGAAAATAACAAGTTTAAACAGCCATTTAGAGACGAAAATACTTTACTCAGACTTACTTACTTACTTACTCACTGGCACTATCGAACCCGTAGGTTCATGGCCGCACGGACATAAGCTCTCCATACATCTCTATCCTGAGCTAATGCTTTCCAATCATTCCCTGTATAATCTACTTCCCTCAAATCATAGTTAATGTTGTTCTCCCACCTCATTCTTGGTCTACCAACTGGGCGTTTTCCCTCTGGCTTTCCTACAAGAAGCTTCCATGCACGTCTTTCATTCCCCACACGTGCAACATGTCCTGCCCATCGCAGTCTACGAGACTTAACTGTTCTTATTATATCTGGCTTCCTATAAAGACCATGTCGTTCATTGTAATGTAGTCTTCTCCATTCACCTGTCTGTTCATCTCTCTTTGGTCCAAAAATTTTCCTAAGAACTTTATTCTCAAATACTCGTAATCTCTTTTCCTCCCTTAAAGTAAGAGTCCAGGTTTCGCATCCATATAATATAACTGGTAGAATAATAGTTTTATATATTTTCAGCTTAACGTTTTTTTAAAGGAGTTGGGACATCAAAAGTCTGTGCAATGCATAATAGCACGCATTTCCAGAATTGAGCCTATGTTTAATTTCTTGTGCATCTCATTCCTATTTGTGATTATTGTTCCTAGGTATTTGAATTCAGCCACTTCCTCAAAATTTCCCTCATTTGTCATTAGCTGTCCATTTCCATTATATACTGAATTTCTACGTGTGACAGGAATAATAATTGAGGTTATAAATAAGGTCCTTCTCTTTTTAATTCATATATAGAATAAGTACCCAGAAGAAAAGTGCAAGTGCAAACTATGTGGGTCGCACTGCGACCGATATCACCTGTTACAGTGCACAAACATAGGAACATCGATAACAGACTTCTGTAAGACATGAAAACAATTCTTCCTACATGGCCATTGGCTGCAATAATACCTATTATATAGATAAAGTTATGCTAACGTGGCAGATTAATTTAAATAAATATTTTAAAATAAATAATAAATTTTTTGATACAATATTAATTGCCGATGATCAAGTAGTGATTTCCATGATCTACAAAGAGCTAGTTATAATTTGTCAAAAATAAGTGCCAATTATAATTTTAAAATTTCAAAAAATAAAACTATAAATTTTTTTGCATTTACATGATATAATAGGTTTACCTTAAGAACAAAAATAATAATTGATGATGACATTTTAGAGCAGGTGAATAGTTTTAAATAACTAGGTTTCAATTTATCGTGTGTTGAAAATTAAAGTAAATACATTTATCTAATGTGTGGCACATCATAAAAACATTAAAGACAAGAAAAGAAACATAAATGTAATTTTATAAAGTAATGGCTGTTCCGGTATTGATGTATGGGTCAGAATGTTGGACGATTACTAAAAGACAAGAACAAAGATTGGAAGCAGTTGAGATGAGATTTTTAAGAAATATAGCAGGATGTACTCTGCTGGATAAGAAAATGAATGAAGATTTAAGAAAGGAACTAAATATTTTCAAACTTATAGATCGAATAATTAAATATACGAACGACTGGAAAGAACATGTTGATAGAATGCCAGAAGAAAGATTTCCAAAATTATTGCTATATTATAAACCGCACGGAAGGAGAAATGTTGGACGCCCACACAGAAGATGGTCTGAACAATTTTAACAATTCTAGCTTTCATGAAACCGGAACGAGCCAACATGCTTAATCCCTGGATTATGATGAAGAAGAAGAAGAAGAAGAAGAAATAAGTTACTCATTTATTTATTTTATCTGATGCATTTACGATCGCAAGATCTTATCTTCCGCTTCACCAGGGTTAAATTTTACATATAACAGTTATGAATAATAATACGTAATAGGCATAGGCTCTCTCCATGGTATCTTTACCTTGTCATGGTGGAGTGGCTTGCATGCTTAAATGACCCCCAGAGCTATGCTCGCGGTAACATTGCTGCCGAAAGGGTTACCCATGCCGAACAGGTCAAAAAGTGATAAGTCAGATGAAAAAAAAAGTACCTTGATCGAAAGAGTGACAGTCTTTCACAATAAAAGTACAACTGTCTAGAAACGCGGACATGGGTTCCACTGGGGTAAATTTTTCCGGAGGAATTTTTGGATCAAAGAGAGATGGACAGTCGAATGGAGAAAATAACAGTGAGCTACTTAATCTTTATAGGGAGTCAGATATAATAACGTTAAATCCAATAGACTGCGATAGGCAGGACATGTGGCATGAATAGAGAATGAAAAATCTTCATGGAAGCTTCTTGTAGGAAAACCAAAGTGAAAACGGCTAGTTGGTAGACAAAAAATGAAGTGGGAGAATAACACTATCCACGAATTGAGGGAAGTAGATTAGGCCTATACAGGGGATGACTGAAAAACATTAGCTCAGGATAGGGATGTGTGGAGAGTTATGTCCGCGCGGCCATGAACCTCCGGGTTTGATAGTGACAATGAGTTAAGTTATTTACCTAGAGGTGTCAAAGAGTGACAGGTGGTTAGCACATCGCCTCAAAGAGACATCTAGTAAGTAACTAAAGTATTATTCAGATGGGTGAATGTAGATTAAATTTTACACATAATTAAATATCGTACACTGCGATGGGTAGGCCTATAACTGGAAAACTTATCTTTATGTTAATAATAATTTGGGGATTCTTTTTTATCTAATATTTAATTTAAAGAATGATTTAAATAATTTGAAACTAAATATTATATATTTTATAATGTTAAATATAATAGATATTTATGTAACATCCATGTGTAATGTAACAATGATTACGTCACACATATTGTTATGGTAAACAATAGATACTGAATTCACAGACAAAAGATTACGACAAAAGAATGTTCAAATAATGTGAAGTCGGCCGAACATTAAAAATATGATTGGATATTGAGAAATGAAGACGGGCGTATCGTGTTATTTCCTGATGATGTCATTACCAATCAGAAACTGACAACATGATAATTTGCAACAAAGAAGGAGGAGAGATGGCTACCAGAATATGATAAAGATAGACACCATTGAATGTTCTCCAAAGAAACGTTAAAATACTTGTATATTTATTGAATTACGTTGCAATAAATAGAAGAAAAACAAAAATAAAATTACGTGAGTCTAGTGAACTTAATTTTATATAAGAAATAATTTATAGTGGCGTAATTTTATTTACAATAAATAGAACAGCATATAAAAATTGATATATGACTAATAAAAAATTTAAAAGAATAATTAAAAATTATTAAAATAATATTAAAGTGAGAAAAATCATTGTATGATTAAAGAAAATGTATTTAAGATATATAATATAATAAAAATAAAATTGTGAATACTACCAGTTTGAAGGTATATTAAATCAATAGTTATCATAAGTAATGCCACGAGTGATTTCCAAATTATCGATAAATTCACGAGGAGTGAATTTATCTAGAGAATTTGGAAATCAAGAGTGGCATTTGTTAGGACTATTTAACGAATAAAATTAAGCTGTTTACTCACAAATCATTATTTAACTATAGTTATTTTAAAATATGTATATATTTAATGTAAACGGCGATGTTTGAAAACAAATGAGAAACGATAGGTACGCTTCTACTGCTTCTTTTGTTTATCACTGCAACCAGATCATACTATTTATTGCCAAAGGAACGCAATATTGTAAGGAGGAGCTTTCTTTAATATGGTAATTATAACACTGATAAATATTTGGTGAAACACGACTCTGATTGGTTGTAAAACAGAAATCATTGAAACGTGATTGGTCATTGACTCCCATTTGGGGCATGAGTTAAATAGTCAGATTAAATTATCGAAACAATAATATGAAATTTTATCTTTATTGCTAAATATTGTTCAATAAATAATTTACAGAAGAAGTGAATGTTTTATTTAATAACAAAATTTCTCTACCCACCATAATTTTGATAAGTAACAGCTCCATTGAGAAAGATATACATGTTGGTGCAACCAAATGAACGAGAGAATATTTAATGAAACACATTCATTACCCAAGCACACCGTTACAAATATTGGCGCCGCAACGTGGCCCGAAAAGAAACAAGTAAACGTCGTCCCATGGGGAATGAAATAGGGGCATGGAAAATTCTTGTAGAAAAATTTGAAGGTAAACGGCCAGGAGATATCGCAAGAATGAGGTTGGAGTATAATATTATGCTTGAATTAAGATTATGATTAGAAAACATTAGCTTAGAATAGGAACATATGGAGTGTTTGCCCGCGCGACCACGAACCTCTGTGTTCGATAGTGAAAGTGTGTTAGCTATTATTTTTATTTTTCAATGCAATCAATTATCTTTAGAGAATGAGGAAGGCTTACAATTCAATGGTATTAATAAGCTGTTAGTTTATGCTGATGATGTAGTACTATTGGCCGATAGCGAGGAGATACTAAAGGACAACACGCACACACTATTGAGTAACACAAAGAAATTAGGACTGGAAGTAAATATCAATAAAACTAAATATATGGTCACACGTAGAAATACATTATATAATGGAAATGAACAGCTAATGACAAATGAGGGAAATTTTGAGGAAGTGGCTGAATTCAAATACCTAGGAACAATAATCACAAATAGGAATGAGATCCACAAAGAAATTAAACATGAGCTCAATTCTGGAAATGCGTGCTATTATGCATTGCAAAGACTCTTGATGTCCCAACTCCTTTCAAAAATCGTTAAACTGAAAGTAAATAAAACTATTATTCTACCAGTTATATTATATGGGTGTGAAACATGGACTCTTACTTTAAGAGAGGAAAGGAGATTACAAGTATTTGCGAATAAAGTACTTAGAAAAATTTTTGGACCAAAGAGAGATGAACAGACAAGTGAATGGAGAACACTACATAACAATGAACTACATGGTCTTTATAGGAAGCCAGATATAATAAGAACACTTAATTCTCGTAGACTGCGATGGGCAGGACATGTTGCACGTATGGGGAATGAAAGACTTGCATGGAAGCTTTTTGTAGGAAAGCCAGAGGGAAAACGCCCAGTGGGTAGACCAAGAATGAGATGGAGAATAACATTAACTATGATTTGAGGGAAGTAGATTATACAGGGAATGATTGGAAAGCGTTAGCTCAGGATATGGATGTATGGAGAGCTTATGTCCGCGCGGCCTTGAACCTACGAGTTCGATCGTGCCAGTGAGTAAGTAAGTAATAAATTATCTTCTATGAAACAGACGTGGGCAAGCTAAGTAGTATTTGAGGTCCGCATGTGGCTCGCGGAACGCCAGTTGAACCACATTGACTCATATGAAGAAATACAAGAGAGCTTATAACAGTGACAAAAAAAGAAGCGAAGAATTTAGGAAGTAGAATATAAGATAGGGGTTTCTTCCCTCCTGCACGCTGTGTTCTTGCTTATTGTGGCGCTGAAGAATGATTTATGATGGAGGAAGATGGAAAATATCTTTTTGAGTGGCAAAAATAGAGTTTCGGGTTCTTTGGGACCTCCCTTGACGTTTCTTTTGGTCACCGCACAATCTTTTATCTTATTATTCTACACTTCTCATTTTTCTTCAGTCTCAACCATTTTGTTTCTATCTACAATTCAACATGCGTTCCACTCTTGCATTAAATGTTAAACTATCATTTAATTATTAATTGAATATGCAATAAAGGTTTTAATGGAACATGCTTGAAAATAAACAATTTCCTCAGCATTAAACTAACCCACCGACACGTTCGGACCCTAAAGTTCATTGGCGCGCTACATAAACTCTCCATACATCCCTATCCAGAAATAATGTTTTCTAATCATCCCCTGTATAATCTAATTCCCCCAAATCATAGTTAATGTTATTCTCCCATGTCATTCTTGGTCTACCAACTGGGCGTTTTCCTACAAGAAGCTTCCATGCACGTCTTTTATTCCTCATCAGTGCCACATGTCCTGCCCATCCCAGTCTACGACTCTCAACTGTTTTCATTATATCTGGATTCCTGTAAAGAGCATGTAGTTCACTGTTATGTAGTTTTCTCCATTCACCTGTCTGTTCATCTCTCTTTGGTCCAAAAATTTTCCTAAGAGCTTTATTCTCAAACACTCGTAATCTCCTTCCCTCCCTTAAAGTAAGAGTCCATGTTTCGCACCCATATAATATAACTGGTAGAATAATAGTTTTATATATTTGCAGTGTAACGTTTTTTGAAAAAAGAGTTGGGACGTCAAGAGTCTCTGTAATGCATAATAGCACGCATTACCAGAATTGAGCCTATGTTTAATTTCTTTGTGCATCTCATTCCTATTTGTGATTATTGTTTCTAGGTATTTGAATTCTGCACCTCCTCAAAATTTCCCTCATTTGTCATTAGCCGTCCGTTTTCATTATATAATGTAGGCCTATTTCTATGTGCAACGATGTATTTAGTTTTATTGATATTAACTTTGTCCAATAACACTCCATAATATAAATTTCCTTACCTAAAATATTATGTAATATTTCTGGTGTTAAAGCAATGCAATATATTGAAGTGAGGTATGGACAATTAATAAGTACTACAAGAATAGACTAATATCTCTAAAAATGGATTATTTACGCAGACGTGCCAGATTTTCAAAATAAGGAAATTATAAACATAATGTACAAAAGAACACCAGATTACGTTTATATAACACTTTGGCTAGACCAGTGTTGACCTATGGTAGTGAAGCATGCACACTAAAAAGACAACATGAAAGCAGAATAACGGCTTGTGAAATGGGATTCATGCGAAGAACAGCGGGTTACACCAGATGGGATCGGAAAAGGAACACCGGTATCTTAAAAGAATTGAAGACTACGGCAATTTTGGAATATAGGCCTATTAAACAGTACCAAAAAAACAGATCCCCAAAGCTGTTTATAATTATATACCAAGAGGACGAAGATCTCTGGGCCGTCCTATGAAACGCTGGAGGGAACATTTTCTATAGGATCGTAATAGGCCTTGGCCTAATACTTGAAAGGGAAAAGAAGAAGAAGAAGAAGATGATGATGAAGAAGAAGAAGAAGAAGAAGAAGAAGATGAAGAAGAAGAAACATAATGGAAGCAGAACAAAGCATAATTGAAAGAATTGAGGAGAAGGAATTAAAGTGGTTAGGACATGTTTTAAGAATGGAAGATGAGCGATGGCCGGAACAACTATATCGATGGCAACCAACCAGAAAGAAGAAAAAAAAAAGGAGACCGAAGTTAATATGAAAGAAATCATGAAGACAGTAATGCAAGCAAGAGGGCTAAGCATTGAAGATGCCCAAGATCTATAATATATTACACACATCATTACCTTATTATTTATCACACCGCTTCACTAAACTCTCTGATACACATAACTTAGATACCCGATCCCTTGAGCACAGTGTCCTATATATCCCTCCTCATCACACTACCTATTTTTCGAAATATTTTACAGTTTCTCTTGCTAGAACATGGAATTCACTTACACCCTATGTCAGAGACTGTCAAACTTTACCATCTTTCAGAAACAAATTGAAAATAAAATTACTAACAGAAACAACTCACTAATATTACTTGTTAAGAATTAATAATGCGTTTTTGCATTATTTAATAAATATGTACCTCTGACTTGTTAATATATTTACCTAATGCCTTGTACAAAAACGTAGATTAATTCATTGTAGTTTATTACTTTGTGTATTTTTTTCTTTTCTTTTTACGTATAGTAGATTCGAGCTGTTATTCCTTTTTTTTATTCATTGTATCATTAATTTAATTTTAATTGTATTTAATTTTATTTTATTATTAGACATTATTTTCATTATTATTCAATATGACAGATAATTAATTGTTCAATGTCTATTATTGTAATTTTTTTTGTATTCATATGTAACATATGTTTGTCCTGTTTAATATGACTATTATTGTATTTTTTTGTATTCATATGTAACATATGTTTGTCCTGTTTAATATGACTATTATTGTATTTTTTTGTATTCATGTGTAACATATGTTTGTCCTGTTTAATATGACTATTATTGTATTTTTTTTGTATTCATGTGTAACATATGTTTGTCCTGTTTAATATGACTATTATTGTATTTTTTTGTATTCATATGTAACATATGTTTGTCCTGTTTAATATGACTATTATTGTATTTTTTTGTATTCATATGTAACATATGTTTGTCCTGTTTAATATGACTATTATTGTATTTTTTTGTATTCATATGTAACATATGTTTGTCCTGTTTAATATGACTATTATTGTATTTTTTTGTATTCATATGTAACATATGTTTGTCCTGTTTAATATGACTATTATTGTATTTTTTTGTATTCATATGTAACATATGTTTGTCCTGTTTAATATGACTATTATTGTATTTTTTTTTGTATTCATATGTAACATATGTTTGTTCTGGTGAGTGGAAGAGAAGGCCACATGGCCTTAACTCCACCAGGCTAAATAAATCTATTCTAAATTCTAAGATCGTATGCTTTTGAGGTTTTGGCACGATATGACGGCAGCAGTGTAAAAACCCGAAGATAGATGGAATATTTCTGGTGTTAGGAGTTATAGATAGGTCTATATTTTTAACCTAGAGCTCGATAACGAATAAGAAAGTTGGGGGTGTGTTTTGGTAACACAATTTCTTTGTGCTGGTTGTATTGAGTGATGCTCGCCGGAAACAAGGCCACAATGAGCCTTAGCTTTGCATGTTTGCATAATTATGAGGTATGAACGTGTTGGTTAAACACTGAAGAGTGTTGTAATTAGATTGCACTCGGCGCTCGTGACGTCACTACCACATCAAGATTAATGACTCGCGGCGGCCATAACACTGGTCCCTATCTCAAGTTCATTACTCTCACGTGCACCTTCACACCGTGTGATTTCAATCCATTAATCAGATATTTAGCCTTCTTTACCTACACCCAACAGTTCCAAAACATGTTACAGTTTTTTAGCCAATTCCAAAGGAATTAACTTATTCATCTATTAATGAAAATAGGCCTATTTTTTAAAAACAATAATAATAATAATAATAATAATAATAATAATAATAATAATAATACTTTATTTATTCTGGCAGAGTTAAGGCCATAAGGCCCTCTCTTCCACTCAACCAGCACAAATACAAATAAATATTCGACAAATATAGATATACACTATACTAATTATAAACAGTTAAGGATACAATAAATGTAGCAATGTAAATGTCATGTACAAACAACATTTTATAGGGTAATAACAATAATGATACGGTAATAATAATAATAATAATAATACTAATAATATAAATATGATACATTATACGGGAAACACCAATTAATATATATATATCTTACACTGGATAATAATGAAGTCGAGTTTAGAGCAAATGTAAATTTAGATTTCTTTTAAAAGATGCCAATGTCAACAATAATTTCAAGAAGAGAAAATATTACAAACTCAGTTATAAGGGAGAAAATGGAGATTGAAGACACTATTTTAGATTATATTAATAAGGAAACTGATCTATTTATCTATCTTCGGGTTTTTACAGCTGCTGCTGTCTTCCCGTGCCAAACCTCCAAAGCCTACGATCTTGGGCAACTTTTTTTCTGTCCGGCTTTGACTGATTTGGTCTTTTAGCATTTTATGTTTTTTATGTGTGGGGAGCTGGCCCACAGCATAAACCCCCAACCTGGAGGACCAGGAAAATTTCTGTCAGGGTTTTCCTCCCATAGCCTTTGAAGATCCCTCTTCCCTTAGAGATAGGGTTGCCTCTTCCGCCAGATCCGACGTGATGAAGGACTCCTTCTGCGCCGACTCTGCCGTTGTGGTCTTCACCGTAACCCTGGCTAGGGGCCCTTACAGAGTACTATCAGTCGGAGCCATCTGAACCCTGGTTTTTTTAACGAGGTTGTTACTCCTCCCCTCCTCCTTTCTTATCCGGGCTTGGGACCGGTCATGGCGGAGTTAATAAGGAAATTTATATCAATATTTTAATGTATGCAGACGATCTGGTAATTATACTGAAGTCAGAGGATGATTTACAAATGGCCATTTACACGTTGAATCAATTAGGACTCTATTATAATCTCAAAGTCTCAACTTCAATAACTAAAATTATGGCATTTCAGGGCAAAGTGCCAGTCAGAGCAAAAATAGTAATCAATAATTAAATAATAGAACAGATAGCACACTTCAACTATCTTGGTTCAGATATAACATATAGCTATGATTGGGATATACATAATAAATTAAACCGATATCAAATGATGTGTGGCACCATAAGAAGAACCCTCCGAAATACTCGAAGAGAAACTCAGCTCTGGTTTTATAAATTATGGCTGTTCCTGTTCTTTTACATGGATCTGAATCTTGGGGACTTACAAAAAAAGATATCTCACACATTCAAGCTACTGAAACGAAATTTTTAAGATCAGTAAAAGGATGTACACACATGGATAGATTACACAATGAATCAATAAGAAATTAACTGGAGATATTTTCAATACTCGATAAACTAGAAGAGCACAAATACTGGTGGCAAGAACATTTAGACAGAATGGACAATACAAGATTACCCAAACGATCAAAAGCTACAAACCGCATGGAAAAAATCTTTGGGACGGCCAAGGAAACGATGGGCTTGAGACCGGAACAGGTTGCATTGACCTAATCCTGGAAAGGAAGAACAACAAGAAGAAGAAGAAGATTAAAACTCAGCAATTAAGATGGGACGGACATGTCCTGCTAATGGAAGAGGATCGGCTACCAAAATGTTTTTTCGGATGGAAACCTGAGGGGAAGTCGAAGCAGAGGAAGACCTAAAACCTCCTGGTGTCAGGGAATATATTTAGGCCTAATAGGTTACGGACTTGTCGACATTTTAGTCAATCGTTGTAAGAGCTCAGTTGGTAAAGCGGTGAACTGTAGTGTTATATTAATTTCAGTAATCCATAGGTCGCTGGTTCAAATCCGACTGGGATAATTTTTTTTAGAAGAGTATTACTTTTAGCTCATACAACAATAGTATCGAATTTAAAGATATTTACATTTTAACTTATTCTGTAAAATATTAAAACTAAAAAATAAATAATAGTTTTAAAAAACTAAAACAACACGCTTTATTAGAAAACCGAACTAAAAAATTAAAAATAATTTTAATTTCCAACACGCTTGGGATAAAATTAAAGTGGTCAACAAAAAAATCATCTCCAACACATATAGAATAAAACTAGAGTTATCAACAAAAAGAAAATAATTTTACCACCAAAAGCGTGGGGTGCTCTATATCAATTAATATATCTGATAATAAACAGATATTGGTAAAAGTAAAGTCTCTAAGAAGAAAATGTAAAAATCATAAAAAGCACCCCACGCTTTTGATGGCAAAATGATTCCCCTTTTGTTGATAACTCTAGTTTTATACTACTTGTTGGAGATGATTTTTTTATTGACTACTTTAATTTTTTCCCAAGCGTATTGGAAATTAAAATTATTTTTCCATTTTTTAGTTCGGTTTTCTAATAAAGCATGTTGTTTTAGTTTTTAAAAAAATATTATTTAAATATATGTTTGAGAAAGAAGTCAGTGCATGAGAAAGTTTGTGTAAAGTGAAACGAGGCTAGTAATGTAGAGACATCTAGTGGAGTGAATAGCAAGTTGGCAATCTGAGTAACCAGCATCTTCATCTTGGTCTCGTTTTGTGGCATCTCTTTAGCACCCCCATCTACCCAGGCCCAGATAAATTAGTCCCACGAGTCTCATTGACTTGGTAACTACAGATTACGCCGGTAGAGTGCAGTAGTGTTCACTAACAACTCTGTACCACAGCATCCAGCTGCCATTTGTTTAATGAAAACCGGTATCTTCTGTCAAGGTCTTTTGTGTTTTGAATTCAACATCTTAAATTACTATATTAAATAAATCTTACTTAAATTACTATCTTACTAAAAAAATGTCACTCTCATTTGCAGTAGTGGTTTCTTATGTTCGATGTCCATTTATTTATTGTATTTATTTACTGTTTTTTTTACTGTTTATTTTCCCTCCATATAGGCCCATGAAACTGATATATTGTTGAATTAACATTAAAAAAACTTGTAAGAACTCCTTTCAAAAAACGTTGAGCTGAAAATATATAAAACAATTAATCTACCAGATATATTATGTGGATGCGAAACATGGACTCTTACTTTAAGGGAGGAAAGGAGATTACTAGTATTTGAGAATAAAGTTCTTAGGAAAATGTTTGGACCAAAGAGAGATGAACAGACAGGTGAATGGAGAAGACTACATAACAATGAACTACATGGTCTTTATAGGAAGCCAGATATAACAATAACAGTTAAGTCTCGTAGACTGCGATGGGCAGGACATGTTGCGCGTATGGGGAATGAAAGACGTGCATGGAAACTTCTTCTAGGAAAGCCAGAAGGAAAACGCCCAGTTGGTAGACCAAGAATGAGGTGGGAGGACAACATTAACTATGATTTGAGGGAAGTAGATTATGCAGGGAATGATTGGAAAGCATTAGCTCAGGATAGGGATGAATGGAGAGCTTATGTCCTCGCGGCCATGAACCTACGGGTTCGATAGTGCCAGTGAGTAAGTAAGTAAGTACAGGGGAAGAAAATAAAAGTCCATCACGCAGGAATTGCGTAAACTAAGGGAATTCATCAGCAAGTCAAATTTATGGTCCCATTTTTCTGGTTCATATATATATGTATAAAAGTAAAGTAGGCCTATTCCCACTACAGGCCTCAGGAGGCCCTTGGGGTAGTGGGAGGTTAAGGCTCCCACTATTTCCAGACAATCGGCACTTCATGTCAGCCGGGTTGTCAGCCCTGCGTGACAGCCGCCTTTACCCCAGAACAAGCGTCTGGTACTCATTTCCGTTAGAGGCTGAGTCGACCCCAGGGCCATAGTGCCGCCAGAAGGTTTGGGTCAGTTTAAAAATCCTGACCCCACCGGGACTTGAACCCCGACCTTCCGGCTTGTAGCTCAGTGCCTTAACCACTACGCTACGGCGTGCCCCCATATATATATATATATATATATATATATATATGTATGTATGTATGTCCACCGCTGTGGTCTCGAGATAGCGTGTGCTGCCTTGTCACGCAGCGGACCCGGGCTCGATCCCCGGTCGGGGCAGTTTTTCTGGGTGAGGTTTTTATCGGGGTTTTTCCTCACCTGTAAGGCAAATGTCAGGAAAACTTTAAGACCCAAACGGTCCCCGAAATCTTATGATCATCATCCTTATCATTATCATCATCATCATCATCCTTCACCGGTGTGGAAAGCAACGGGAAGCTACCACACCTACAATTCCCTAGTAAAGCTGCAAGCATAGCATGAAAATGCTATGATTGCAGTGAAGGACCTGCCTTCGGGCAGAATTATTATGGATGGATATATATATATAAGTGGGAGTTATGAAGAGCAAATAAGAAATATAAATAATTAAGGAAAATTTGCAATTGCTTGCCTCAATGGAATATTGTGGGATAAAAATATAAGTAATAAAAATAAAATTCATATAATATATCATAGCATCATTACTTATGGAGCAGAACTTTGGCCATTAAAAACAAAAACAAGTATCTTTTGGCAACGGAAAAGGATTTTATACGAAGGGCAGCAAGAATTTCAAGAAGAGAAAACATTAGGAACTCAGGATTATATTAAAACTCACCATTAAGATGGTATGGACATGTCCAGCGAATGGAAGAGGATCGGCTACCAAAATCTGTTTTGGAATGGAAACCTGACGGAAGACGAGGCAGAGGAAGACCTAAAACTACCTGGAGTCAGGCTATATATTTATACATGAAGGAGAAACATCTACAACCAGAAGGTTGGATGGACCGACAAAATTGGCTATTAGGAATCGGACGATGTCAAAGACATTAATCAACCGATGATCTATCTATCTATATATATCATTCACTGGCTCTATCGAACCCTTAGGTTCATGGCGGCGCGGACATAAATTCTCCATACATCCCTATCCTGAGCTAATGTTTTCCAATCATTCCCTGTATAATATACAGGCCTGTATTAGATTCATAATGTTTCGCATCTTCCTGCGCCCAATTCATCTACTGCCATTCTCCTCCACATCTCTCTGTCATTCCAATCTTCATCGTCCAACCTTTTTACCTCATGCTGCTAAATAAATCTAATCTAATCTGAATAAATCTAATCTGATCTAACAATCAATCCATGTTATTTTTGGTCGTCCTTTTCATCTTTTACCATGTGGCACCCATTCAGTTCTTGGGAATCTGTCTTCTGCCATTGTTTTTACATGGCCATACCATTTTAAGCGTGCCCCAAGCCATCTTGGAAAAGGGTGAAAGGGAGGAGTAACAACGTCGTAAAAGAACCTCCTCGGCTGATAGTAGGCCTACTCTGTGAGGGCTCCTACCTTGGGTTACATGTACTGTTACCTTGGTTCGTCAAGGGCTAAAGGAAGAGAAGCTTGATTTAAAATCTCCTGGTCCTCCAGGTTGGGATTGACACATCAGGCTAACTTCCTGTTCGGTTGATAACATGTACAATGCTAACAAGCCCAAGAATTAAATATCGGACGGATTTAATACACAACAGAATAAGCTAAGAAATAAGACCATTCTTGTAGGAACGTGGAATGTACAAGATATTACAAATAGAACTGGAGAAATAAATGAACAAATAGGGCCTAATGATATTAACAGAAACAGAAAAATGGAAGTGGACTGGAAATTCAAGGAATATATAATAATTTTATTAAATTGGAGAAACTCAATTTTTGATGTCCGCCTATTTAAAAATGTCGAACTGCAGACTAAAGAAATTGTGCATAAAGGAATTACCAATTTTTGTAGACTATATTCTTTACTAAAAGTCCCGGCCACGCGATTCTGTGGCTAAGGTATACGTTAAAAATTTAAATTAAGTCGCTGTCTTTCAGCCAGATTACTTAAAACTAATACTTACACACGAAATTAATAATATTGAAAATAAAATAAACACTGAACACACTTAAATTATGAAATAATCAATATTTGTAATTCAATTGAAATTCGCGGTTGCAACAAAAAGCACAGCCATCTGGATCTCTCTTTATTAAATAATAAACCAATTACCTTACACCGCCATCTGTTAGAATCGTATGGAACTCACAAATAATTACACCGCCATCTCTTAGAATCGTATGGAACTCACAGATAATTATAACTCTTTGTTAAATAATAAACAAATAATTTGCAATAAAAAAATAATGCGTCTATAAATTTAGTTATAAACGACCCTAAGTCTCAAGTTGGATCAAACTGCACACATTGTGCAAAATTTTATTAAAATCGGTTCAGTAGTTTAGGATTCCATCACGGACAAACAACGTGACATGACATTTTTATATATCTTTATATAGGCCTACTTTGATACCATTTAAATAGGCCTAATATAGGCCTATAGCCAGTAGGCCTAGTTATATAGGTCTATTTGGATTAATTTTTCCATTACTTCATTCAAAATATTAAATTAATTAAACTAACGTACGTAGGTGACATTACCAATTTTCGATTAATTAAATTATATGGCCTACATAGCAACGAACCAAACAGGCGGTTTCTAGAGACTATTTTTAGTTTTTTATTTCAGGGAAAACCCCCTCTTCTAATGGTCCAATTTCCCAGAACTTTTGATAATAATAAGTAGAGTTAAGTCTCAGACTGCGATGGGCAGGACATGTGGCACTAATGGGAATGAAAGACATACATGGAAGCTTCTTGTAGGAAAACCAGAGGGAAAACGCCCAGTTGGTAGACCAATAATGAAGTGGGAGAATAACATTAATTATGATTTGAAGGAAGTAGATTATAACATGGAATGATTGGAAAATCATTAGCTCAGGATAGGGATGTACGGAGAGCTTATGTCCGCGCGGCCATGAACCTACGGGTTCGATAGTGCCAGTGAGTTAGTTAGTTTGGTAGTTAGATATGGAGCTGGATTTTAATGTCTTGCAGTTCAAAACGGCAGATTTTTTTTTTGACACAGTACATCACAACGGTTCTCTAGAAGAAATTGCAGGGTAGATTCCGGCAAGCAAATGGTCGATATTCCATCCATCCATAGTAATTGTGCCCGAAGGCAGGTCCTTCACTGCAATCATAACATTTTCATGTTATGCTTGCAGCTTTACTAGGGTATTGTAGGTGTGGTAGCTTCCCGTTGCTTTCCACACCGGTGAAGGATAATGATGCTGATGATGATGGCCACATGATTTCGGGGACCGTTTGGGCCTTAAAGTTTTCCTGACATTTGTCTTACAGGCGAGGGAAAACCCCGATAAAAACCTGACCCAGAAAAACTGCCCCGACCGGGGATCGAACCCGGGCCCGCTACACATTCCATTGTGTATAATATAGGAGGAATCGTGGAAATTTGCGTACTTACTTACTTACTCACTGGCACTATCGAAACCGTAGGTTCATGGCCGCGCGGACATAAGCTCTCCATACATCCCTATCCTGAGCTAATGGTTTCCAATCATTCCCTGTATAATCTACTTGCCTCAAATCATAGCTAATGTTATTCTCCCACCTCATTCTTGGTCTACCAACTGGGCGTTTTCCCTCTGGTTTTCCTACAAGAAGCTTCCATGCACATCCTTCATTCCCCATACGTGCAAAATGTCCTGCCCATCGCAGTCTACGAGACTTAACTGTTCTTATTATATCTGGCTTCCCATAAAGACCAAGTAGTTCATTGTTAAGTAGTCTTCTCCATTCACCTGTCTGTTCATCTCTCTTTGGTCCAAAAATTTTCCTAAGTACTTTATTCTCAAATAACAAATTATAAATTCAATAGTAAATAACCCCATTCATACAGTGCAACCAAAGTGAAAGTAATATTTTGTTTTGAATGGACTGTACTTTTTTCCGTCCAAATGGTATATCCCACCTGTCTTTCAGGATCTCCCGATGACGGAAGAACAATTGAAAATAGCTGTCAGCACGGACATTGCATGAAAATGTGCATGTGAAAACTTTTTTGTGTATTTTTTATTATTTTTTTTTATTCCCCAACACTGTACATAGATTCTGCACGGTACATATGAACCTTTCTAAGCCCAGTTGATCGCTTACCCGCCATTTTAAGCACAGGAACATGAACTGAACAATGGACTACAGTGGCAGGTGGTTTTGTTGGCTCGAATAAAGAAGTAAACAAAGTGCTTGTATTGTAAAAAAAAACGTGCTACCTCTTTTATGTGATGAAATAAATTACTGCTTTTAACATTCACGTGGGATCGTGATGGAAACAATATTTTGTAAAACTGCAATGCAGAGTTACTCAATAATAAATTGCCAACAACCTGTTCATGAGTTGGCGTATTAAAAATATTACAGTTTGAAGTAGGCCTACAAATATTACGCACATATAATATTTTGTCTTCTTTAATAAACTTCAAATAACCTTAGCAAGACTGTAATTATTGCAAAATATTAGGCCTAGGCCTACTAGATGACACAAAGAGTAGGGCGTGTGTGGGGAAACCGTTTTCGGATACTTTTGAAATTCACAATAGGTTAAAGCACTTTCTCCTCTGCTATTCTATTTTATACTGGAGCATGTCATTAAATCTTTAGAGGATGAGAAGGCTTACAGCTCAATGGTATTAATAAGTTGTTAGTTTATGTTGACTATTTAACTCATGCCCCAAATGGGACTCAATGACCAATCACGTTTCAATGATTTCTGTTTTACAACCAATCAGAGTCGTGTTTCACGAAATATTTATCAGTGTTATAATTACCATATTAAAGAAAGCTCCTCCTTTTTAATATCCTGAACAGGTCTGACCATTATTTTGCAGTGATTGAGCCTCTTAGAAATACGGCTACCAGATTGTATATATAGTGCATGAATGTCAACACATGCCGCATGCGGGAGTTAGTATAAAAACATTTGTAGCAATTGATTATACCACCAAAAAAAAAAAGAAACCACTGTTTGCACTTTCTTAAATGTATTTTTTCCCAGGTAATAACATTCCAGAAAAATATAATTGTCGTATTTACATCATAGGACATCAGAAATGAATTAATATACAGTTTGATGTGTTTCATTTTTTCTCCACTAGAGAGCATTCTTACAGTATTGCGTTCCTTTGGAAATAAATAGTATGATCTGGTTGCAGTGATACACAAAAGAAGCAGATGAAGCGTACCTATCGTTTCTCATTTGTTTACATTAAATATATAAATATTTTAAAATAACTATAGTTAAATAATGACCTGTGAGTAAACAGCTTAATTTTATTCGTTAAATACTCCTAACAAATGCCACTCTCGATTTCCAAATTCTCTAGATAAATTCACTCCTCACTTCGTGAGTCGTGAATTTATCGATAATTTGGAAATCACTCGTGGCATTACTTATGATGATGTAGCATTACTAGGTTATAGCGAGGAGATATTCAGGGTCAACACGCACACACTATTGAGTAACACTAAGAAATTGGGACTGGAAATAAACACCAATAAAACTAAATATATGTTCACAAATAGAAAGTTATTATATAATGGAAATGGACAGTTAATATACATATATATATATATATATTAGGGAATTATCAATTTAAAAGTAAAAAAAAAAAGTTCCAGTCCGGTTTCTTTATGATGTATTCCTCTACCATAAAACGAATTACAAATAATGCTATAAACTAAACGAAACGTTAAAGAAAATATGGTGATACATCAGAAAAATAAAAAATGGCTTTTAAGGGCGCTCAACCAGTTCGGGCAAAGATAATATTAGAAAATAAACCAATAGAACAAGTGAGACAATGGAACTTGCTAGGTTGCGAAATATCATACACAGCGGAAACAGATATAAATAACAAACTAAATAAGTTTAATTATATAACAGGAACATTAAAAAGAACTTTGAAGAATAAAGCCAGGAAAGACTCTATAATGAAATTATACAAGGCAATGGCAGTGCCTATTATTACTTATGGATCCGAAACATGGACAGTGACAACACAACAACCTGCCAGAATACAAGCTGCTGAAATGAGATTCCTCAGACCAATAGCAGGATATCAAAGAACAGACAAAAAAACACAACACATAAATAAGACAACAACTAAAAATAGAGGAATTAAACACAAAAATAGTGAAATACAAAACAAACTGGAAACAACACTCAGCAAGGATGACTGAGAATAGAATACCAAAAGCAGCATACAACTATTCACCAAGAGGAAGAAGAAGTTTGGGAAGATCAAAGAAAAGATGGAAAGAGCAGCAATTTGGAGCCGGAACAGGCTAGTAAATAAGCCTAAACCGTGAAGAAGAAGAAGAGAAGACTATTTTTCTATTTTTCTTCCTTTTCCTTGTCAACTCTATATTGTGTAGCCAATGCATATTATGTATCATCGTAGATAATTCATAACTGTTGTTATATATATAGATGGTATAAGAAAAATAAATGCCTGGACGGGATTCGAACCCGGATCTCTGAGTCTGTACCTCAGTGTGATATCCATTACACCACCAGTTCTCGCGACATCTGGTAATAATGGAGAATATAATACATATATAAGAAAAATAAGTGTTTGAATTGGATTCGCCTGGTGGTGTAATGGATATCACACTGAGGTACAGACTCGGAGATCCGGGTTCGAATCCCGTCCAGGCATTTATTTTTCTTATCATACCATATTAAGCTTGCATTGCTCAATGTTAAACATTTAATTATATCATCTATAAAGCGCCACTGCTATAAAGTAAAAATATTCTCTATAATTTGCTTACTTGTTATAGTCAGCTACTAGATGGCAGTGAAGACCGAGTTCTCGCGACATCTAGTAATAATGGAGAATATAATACATATATAATAAAAATAAGTGTTTGGATTGGATTCGCCTGGTGGTGTAATGGATATCACACTGAGGTACAAGCACGCCGTAGCGTAGTGGTTAAGGCACTGAGCTACAAGCCGGAGGGTCGAGGGTTCAAGTCCCATTGGGATCAGGATTTTTAAAATGACCCAAACCCTCTGGCGGCACTATAGCCCTGGGGTCGACTCAGCCTCTAACGGAAATGAGTACCAGACGCTTGTTCTGGGGGTAAAGGCGGCCGTCACGCAGGGCTGACAACTCGGCTGACATAAAGTGCCGATTGTCTAGAAAAAGTGGGAGCCTTATCCTCCTACTACCCCAAGGGCCTCCTGAGGCCTGTTGTGGGATCACTTTACTTTACTTACAGACTCAGAGATCCGGGTTCGAATCCCGTCCAGGCATTTATTTTTCTTATCATACCATATTAAGCTTGCATTGCTCAATGTTAAACATTTAATTATATCATATATATATATATATATATATATATATATATATATTCATCAGGTTAAATTATATATAGGCTATAATTTAACCTGATGAAGTGGAAGCAAAGACCTTACGGTCTTAACCACATCAGGTAAAATAAATAATTAATTAAAATAACATGTTTGTAAATAAGTAGTAAATGTAAGGGCAAATCAAAAGCTCTCCATTTTTCAAGAATATTTCGTAAACCAACAAAATTGGGGCATGAATTCGCTTTAGTTAGCATCACGAACACTTTGTATAGTGTGGTACCGATACGTATTGTTGCAGTTGTTTGCTTCAGAGCAGTTGATGCAGTCTAGAAGGCTCTTGTCTGGTTATAATACTAGTTCTGGTTGTATTTCCATGTGTCTTAGCGCTGGAGAGGATTTTGAAATAAGAGAATGTATTCAAGCAAGTTGACAGAGGCATTGTAAGAGGAAATGGGAGACGGGCTCACCTCGGAAAACTGACATGTTGGAGAGAGAAGCGGGATTAACCTACAAGAGAAAGACAGAGGCGACGTCGTCTTGTAAGACGTCGGGCGTCGTCACGCCTCTCCGTGTCACGGGGAGATTGCCACCGTTCCCAACCCCCTTATCCACAAATATAATCCAACAGCAATACAAAGAGACTTTCTTTGATGCATTCTTCAAACGTTTCTACTGGAGAAGCACGTTTCATTATTCTAATCAGTTTAATGTATTTTCTACAAGCGTTTGTCAGTATCTGACATCTAGTGGTATCCTTTAACAACTTGCGTAATATAAATTTAAACTTTATTGCAGTTTATAAGCGAATGCAGCTTAAATTTTTATTCCAGTCTATGCATAATTTGATTTGTTTACGTTACTTACTGGTACTATCGAACCCGTAGGTTCATGGCCGCGCGGACATAAGCTAATGCTTTCCAATCATTCCCTGTATAATCTACTTCCCTCAAATCATAGTTAATGTTGTTCTCCCACCTCATTCTTGGTCTACCAACTGGGCGTTTTCCTTCTGGCTTTCCTACAAGAAGTTTCCATGCACGTCTTTCATTCCCCATACGCGCAACATGTCCTGCCCATCGCAGTCTACGGGACTTAACTGTTCTTATTATATCTGGCTTCCTATAAAGACCATGTAGTTCATTGTTATGTAGTCTTCTCCATTCACCTGTCTGTTCATCTCTCTTTGGTCCAAAAATTTTCCTAAGAACTTTATTCTCAAATACTCGTAATCTCCTTTCCTCCCTTAAAGTAAGAGTCCATGTTTCGCACCCATATAATATAACTGGTAGAATAATAGTTTTATATATTTTCAGCTTAACGTTTTTTGAAAGGAGTTGGGACATCAAAAGTCTCTGCAATGCATAATAGCATGCATTTCCAGAATTGAGCCTATGTTTAATTTCTTTGTGCATCTCATTCCTATTTGTGATTATTGTTCCTAGGTATTTGAATTCAGCCAATTCCTCAAAATTTCCCTCATTTGTCATTAGCTGTCCATTTCCATTATATAATGTATTTCTACGTGTGACCATATATTTAGTTTTACTGATATTTACTTCCAGTCCTAATTTCTTAGTGTTACTCAATAGTGTGTGCGTGTTGGCCTTTAGTATCTCCTCGCTATCGGCCAGTAGTACTACATCATCAGCATAAACTAACAGCTTATTAATACCATTGAGTTGTAAGCCTTCCTCATTCTCTAAAGATTTAATGGCATGCTCTAGTACAAAATTAAATAGTAGAGGAGATAGTGCATCTCCTTGCTTCAACCCATTCTGGATTTCAAAAGTGTCTGAAAACTGTTTGCCTACACGCACCCTACTCGTTGAGCCATTTAGACACATTCGTATAAGTCTAACTAACTTTTTAGGAATTCCAAACTCCAGCAGGATACTATATAACTTCTCCCTCTTAATTGAATCATATGCTTTTTTGAAGTCTACATATAGTTGATGTACAGTACCATTATATTCCCATTTCTTTTCTAAAATCTGTCTTATACTAAAAATCTGATCTGTTGTAGACCTGTTTCTTCTAAATGCACATTGATGATCTCCTAGAATGTCATCAATATAGGGAGTAAGTCTGCTTACTAATATATTTGTTAGAATTTTGTACGAAGTTGAAAGTAATGAGATGCCCCTATAGTTGTTGCAATCAGTTTTATCTCCTTTCTTATAAATTGGTACGATAATTGATTCCTTCCATTCATCTGGAAGAGCTTCTTTTTCCCAAATCATACTAAGCAACCAGCGTATCTTGTCCATCAATTTTTCTCCCCCTGATTTTATCAGTTCTGCTGGGATCTCATCTGAACCTGATGCTTTATACATCTTCAATTTTTCAATTGCCATTTCAACCTCTAATGCACTTGGCTCTGCGACTAGCATTTCTGCTGTCTGTAACTTATCCTCCTCAATGTCCTGTTCTGTATGTACATTTAATAGCTGATTAAAATAACTTTTCCATCTATTTAATATACTCTTGGAATCTGCAATCATATCCCCATTTTCATTCCGAATTATGTTTGTTCTAGCCTGAAACCCTTTCTTCTCTATACTAATTCCCTGATATAATTCTCTAATGTTCCTATTTTTTGCATTCATTTCAAGATCATTAATCTTCTCTCTCAAATATTCCCTCTTTTTACTCTTTAGTAACTTGGTGGTTTCCCGTCTAACACTACCCAATTGCTCTAAATTTACCTCATTTGGCTCGTGTAACCATTTAATTTTTGCTAGCTTTCTTTTCTTTACAATGTCGGCACATTCCTCATCAAACCATTTCTTGTTTTGCCTCTTTTTTAAACAACCAATGCTTTCTGATGCTGACAATTTAATAGTATCTCTTATAGCCTCCCATTCTTTATTTATATCAGTTTCTTCTTCGTTTGCCACATTGTCATCTGAAGATTCCAGTACTTCAAATCTATTAGCAATTTTGATTTGGTATTCTTGCCGCATTTCATCATTTTTCAAGTTTTTAATTCATATTTTACAGAATCATCTTTAGCGTTTGTTCCTCTCATAAGCGATAGCCGTTGTCTGATTTTCACCCTGACCAGATGATGATCTGAATTGCAGTCTGTCCCTCTAACTGATCTAACATCAATGATGCTACTGTGCCAGCGTTTATCCACTAATACATGATCTATCTGGTTCCGAGTTTCTCCATCTGGGGACGTCCAGGTGTATTTATGAATATCCTTATGCTGAAATGTTGTGCTCTTAACAATGAGATTCTTTGATGTGGCAAATGTGACTAATCTAACCCCGTTGTCGTTACTATCTTCATGAAGACTGAATTTGCCTATTGTTGGTTTGAATATATCTTCCCGCCCCACTTTTGCATTAAAATCTCCTAAGACAATTTTCATATGATATCGTGAAAGGCTATCAAATAAGCATTCTAATTCTTCATAGAACTCATCCTTGATCTTGTCATCTTTATCTTCTGTGGGGGCATGTACATTTACAATTATAAAATCATGTCGTTTACCCTTTAGAATTATGTATGATATCCTATCACTAACAAACTTAATATCTCGGATAGCGGATAGGATCCTCCTTCTGACTAAAAAACCCGTTCCAAATGCAGGTCTTTCTGCACCCCCATAGTATAATGAAAAGCTTCCTGATTCCTGACTACCTTCTCCTGGCCACCTAACTTCCTGTAAAGCGACTATATCCAAGGGCGATTTATCCAATTCCCGCGTTAATATCTCTAGTGCCCCGCTATTGTATAAAGTCCTAACATTCCATGTTCCTAGGAACATGTCCCTGTGTTTGAGCCTTTGGCATGGGTTCCCTGAAGTAGTCCCCGCCCGGAGAACCGAATGGGGGACTATTTGACCTCCGGAAAATTTTACCCCAGTAGAACCCATGTCCGCATTTCTTGACGGTTGTATTTTTACGGTGAAAGATCGTCACTCTTTCGACCAAGGTACTTATTTCGTCTGGCTTATCACCTTCGACCAGTCCGGCATGGGTAACCCTATCGGCAGCAATGCTACCGCCGGCATAGCTCTCAGGATCATTTAAGCACACAAGCCACTCCACCACGACAAGGTAAAGATACCATGGATGAACAGCGCATACCAAGAAGAATGTATAATTATAAACCAAAAGGGAGAATAATGTTGGGAAGACCATTGAAGAGATGGAAGGACCCATTCGACCTATAATGAACAGCGCATACCTAGAAGAATGTATAATTATAAACCAAAAGGGAGAAGAATGTTGGGAAAACCATTGAAGAGATGGAAGGACCAATTCGAACTATAATGAACAGCGCATACCAAGAAGAATATATAATTATAAACCAAAAGGGAGAAGAATGTTGGGAATACCATTGAAGAGATGGAAGGACCAATTCGACCTATAATGAACAGCGCATACCAAGAAGAATTTATAATTATAAACCAAAAGGGAGAAGAATGTTGGGAAGACCATTGAAGAGATGGAAGGACCAATTCGACGTATAATGAACAGCGCATACCAAGAATAATTTATAATTATAAACCAAAAGGGAGAAGAATGTTGGGAAGACCATTGAAGAGATGGAAGGACCAATTCGACCTATAATGAACAGCGCATACCAAGAATAATTTATAATTATAAACCAAAAGGGAGAAGAATGTTGGGAAGACCATTGAAGAGATGGAAGGACCAATGCGACCTATAATGAACAGCGCATACCAAGAAGAATGTATAATTATAAACCAAAAGGGAGAAGAATGTTGGGAAGACCATTGAAGAGATGGAAGGACCAATTCGACGTATAATGAACAGCGCATACCAAGAAGAATGTATGATTATAAACCAAAAGAGAGAAGAATGTTGGGAAGACCATTGAAGAGATGGAAGGACCAATTCGACCTATAATGAACAGCGCATACCAAGATGAATGTATAATTATAAACAAAAGGGAGAAGAATGTTGGGAAGACCATTGAAGAGATGGAAAGACCAATTCGACTCGACGAATAATGAGATCGGAACAGGCCATTGGGCTTAATCCTTGTTTTGATGATGATGATGATGATGATGATGATGATGATGATAGAAACGTTAATGCTGTGCAGCGAAGGATCAACATAGTTGTGTTGAGCTATAAGTGAACAAGACGCTGAGGGTGTGATTGATTGTATGCAAGATCGTCACTCGGGCCCAACTTGCGGCCGCTGCTCTGCAAAATACACATGGTTACTCCAGAAACTACTCAAGTTTTGCCATGTAATATGAATGTGTCATAACTCCATCAAACTTTCACCTCACCTTTGCGCATTTTTTAGAACGCGTCTGTCTTTTTTCCAATAATAGGGCCTATTACAAAATAAATAAACAGAAAGTTAAAAAGTGTTATTAAGCGATATCGAGGAGACACTAAGGGCCCAACACGCACACTGGGGCACACTATATTAAGTAATGTCCACCGCTGTGGTCTCGAGGTAGCGTGCTGCCTTGTCACGCAGCGGGCCCGGGTTCGATCCCCGGTCTGGGCAGTTTTTCTGGGTGAGGTTTTTATCGGGGTTTTTCCTCACCTCTAAGCCAAATGTCAGGAAAACGTTAAGGCCCAAACGGTCCCCGGAATCATATGGCCATCATCATCTTCCTTATCATCATCATCATCATCCTTCACCGGTGTGGAAAGTATCGGGAAGCTACCACACCTGCATTTCCGTAGTAAAGCTGCAAGCATAGCTTGAAAATACTATGATTGTAGTGAAAGACCTGCCTTCCGGCAGAATTACTATGGATGGATATTAAGTTATCTAAGAAATTGGGACTGGAAGTAAACCTAAAAAAAATATGGTCATACATAGAAATGCATTGTATGATGGAAATGGACAGTTAATGAAAATGAGGGAAATTTTGAACAAGTGGCTGAATTCAAATGGGCTACCTATGAACAATAATTACAATAAGGAATCAGGTGCTCAGAAATATTAAACATAACCTCAATTCTGGAAATGCGTGTCATTATGCATTACAGGGACTCTTGTCATCCCAATTTTTCTCAAAAACATTAAACTGACTATTTAACTCATGCCCCAAATGGAAGTCAATGACCAATCACGTTTGAATGATTTCTGTTTTACAACCAATCAGAGTCGTGTTTCACCAAATAATTATCAGTGTTATAATTACCATATTAAAGAAAGCTCCTCCTTACAATATTGCGTTACTTTTGCAATAAATAGTATGATCTGGTTGCAGTGATAAACAAAAGAAGCAGTAGAAGCGTACCTATCGTTTCTCATTTGTTTTCAAACATCGCCGTTTACATTAAATATATAAATATATAAAAAATAACTATATTTAAATAATGATTTGTGAGTAAACAGCTTAATTTTATTCGTTAAATAGTCCTAACAAATGCCACTCTTGATTTCCAAATTCTCTAGATAAATTCACTCCTCACTTCGTGAGTCGTGAATTTATCGATAATTTGGAAATCACTCGTGGCATTACTTATGAAAATATAACAAACTGTTATTCTTCCAGTTATATTATATGGATGCGAAACATGGCCTCTTACTTTAAGGGATGAGAAAATATTACGAGTGTTTGAGAATAAAGTTCATACGAACATTTTTGGACCAAAGAGAGATGAAGAGGTAGGCGAATGGAGAAAACTACATGACAATGAGCTACAGTATCTTTACAGGAAACCAGATATAATAAGAACAGCTATGTCTCATAGATGGATAGGACATGTGGCACGAATCGAGAATGAAAGATGTAGGGCATGAAAGCTCCTTGTACATAAACCAGAGGGAAAGGACCCAGTAGGTAGGCAAGGAATGAGGTAGGAGAGTAACATCAACCATATTTTGGGGGAAATAAATTAGGCCTGTACAGTAGACGATTGGAAAAATCTCAGGATAGGGATGTATGGAAAGTTTATATCCATGCGGCCATGAACCTCCAGTTTCGATAGTAACACTCTTTGCGATTTATATCAACGAAGTAATATCTTGCTGGAACAAGAAAAATAAATTTGGAATAAGAATATCAGAAAATACAAAATTAAACAACCTATTGTTTGCAGATGACCAAATAATAATAATAATATCAAATTCAGAAGATAATCTGCAGAAAAGTCTGCATGAACTTAACAAAATTACAGAAGAATATGGATTGAAGATATCTGCAGAGAAAACGAAAATTATGGCATTTCAAGGTGTAGATCCTGTCAGAAGTAAAATTGTACTTGACTATTTTTGGAGCAGGAGAATAATTTTACATATCTAGGATACATTATCTCATATGAAAAAGAAAAGGATGTAAATGCAAAAATATCAAATTATGGCATTTCAAGGTGTAGATCCTGTCAGAAGTAAAATTGTACTTGACTATTTTTGGAGCAGGAGAATAATTTTACATATCTAGGATACATTATCTCATATGAAAAAGAAAAGGATGTAAATGCAAAAATATCAAATTATGGCATTTCAAGGTGTAGATCCTGTCAGAAGTAAAATTGTACTTGACTATTTTTGGAGCAGGAGAATAATTTTACATATCTAGGATACATTATCTCATATGAAAAAGAAAAGGATGTAAATGCAAAAATATCACATTTTTAAAGGATTTTAAGGTTAATAAATTCTATCTTCAAGCTACAGTTACTCTAAAAACATTCAAGACTAAAAGTGTATAAAACACTGTCTCTTCCAACTCTTTTGTTTGGTAGCGAAGTATGGACATTGAAACAGAAGGATATACAGAGACTGAGATCTGCTGAAATGAGACACATTCGGAGGACTGCAGGATACACACTACTAGATCACAAAACAAAAAAAAAAAAAGATGGCATCTTATAAGAATTACACACGGAACCTTTAGAAAACAAAATTTCTGATTCTCCCCTCAGGGGTCCTCATCTAGGGGATATGTAGATGGCGATCACAAGGTGCCCAAGCTGTGCAAAACATTTCTTCCACTTACTTGTGTTTTGCAATCTTTTAACTTTACTATCTAATCTCTCTTGGTTAACTCTTGTTTTTTCGACGCCGACGCTATTAGAGCATCCGAGGGCTAGGGAGTCTTTCCTTTCTTCCATTTCTTCTTTCCTTTATTTTCTTTTCTTCTCCAGAAAAGCCTGGCCAGAGGCTATAAGATGGCAGCCCCATCACTGGTCTTGCCTTCCTTTGGCCAGCAACCAATAGAAGGGACTATTATTATGCTTTCAAGTCTTATACGAGAATTTCCCTAAAACGCTGGAGGGAAAATTTTCTATAGAATCGTAACAGGCCTTGGCCTAATACTTGGAAGGAAGAAGAAAAAGAAGAAGTCAAGATGGATGCAACATGTTCATCGAATGGAAGATCACAGGATACCCAAACAAATGTTAAGAGATCAACCTGCAGGAAGAAGAAGACCAGGACGTCCACTCAAAAGACTTCTGGATGGTGTTTCTCTTGAGGCCGAAATAGGTCAACAAATGGCCTATATTCGTGAATGTACTATGATGATGATGATGATGATAGTAAGTTTCTTATCTCCTGTAATCTATCTTCTCTTATTCCCCTCAATGGATTCCATACTTGAACTTGTTTGATAATCCTTACATTCTCTAATCCTCCAGTTATATAAATATTTGTATTATGTTCTTCTGAAAACGAGATATCTATATTTTAATAATATGAACAAGAAGGGGTCATGATATTAAAATTGTAGACAAAAGTTTAATTATCTGGGGAAGATATTCGTGAGAAGGGACTTGCTCATCAGCATCGCTGTCTTGACTTCCATCTGGAACCCCGCCTCCTTCTTCCTGTCACCCGCTTATCTCTTCCATTCCCTGTTGGTGTGACACTTTTTAATCTCCAGTTTTCACTCTGTTGATGTTACGAGGTATTTTCTTATCATTTCTGCAAACTTAGTGTTTGTGTTCATTTCTCATCACCTTCAAACTTGAAATATGCTAATTTATTCCACTTTGGGGTGGGAAACGTCTAGTGCAAGCTTAAAATCATTCTGTAGACTGCACTGGGCAGGACAAGACGCACGAATGGGGAATTAAAGAGGGACATGGAAGCTTCTTGTAGGGAAACCAGAGAGAAAGTATATCATGAATGAGATGAGAGATTAATATTAACCATGATTAGGGGAAAGTGGATAATAATAATTTATTTATTTATATACAGATTTTTATCAAAAAAGGATTTTAAGTACAGAAATGGATGTTTTAAGAAGATCAGCTGGAAAATCTAGAATGAATAGAATACGAAATAAAGAAATAAGGAAAATTATGAGTATACAAGAGGAGCCGGACATCATAGACATTAGGCCTATAGAAAAGAAAAGATTACAGTAGTATGGCCATGTCAAAAGAATGCCAGAGCAAATATTGCCTAAAATTGTTATGGAATGGATCCCAATGGAAAGGAGGAAGAGAGGAAGACCGAAGAAAACTTGGATGGAAAGAGTACAAGCAGCTATGAATATCAGAGGATTGGAGGAAGATCAATGGATGGACAGAGAGGAATGGCGTTTGGTTTCCAGAAGACGGCGGCAGCTGCCATGATACCGGATGATGATGATGATACAGATTTTCAATGTTTACACCTCTTTCAGTGCCTAAAGTTTTATTTTCCTTCTCCACTCGTCTCTATCCATCCACTCCGTGCCCCCCAGTCATCTTGTTTTCATTCCAGTTCTTATTTCTTGCATCCACGAGTTTCGAGGTCTACCTTTTCTTCTTCTTCCAGGTGGACCCATTCCAATGTTTTTCTGGGTAACCTTTCTTCTTGCATTCTTCGTATTTGCCCATACAATACAATTGCTTATATCATATATAATCTACTATTGAATACCTAATATTCATTTTTTGTCGTATGACAGTGTTTTTTTTTTAATTTTGAACAACTTGCTGGTCTCGACATAAGTTTTTGTTCGAAGTTTTTTGTTGAATTTCCAAACTTCAGCGTCATATGCGACAGTACTTCTCACTATTGAATTACATATTTGTAACTTAGGCCTATTTCTTCTGGTTAGGCCTATAGGCCTATGTCTGTTCCATAAGATTTAATTAATCATTGCTGTTATTGCTCTACCTTTATTTATTCTGTTCTTAATATCACTTTCCTGTTTATCATCTTTATTACTTTTACTCCCAGATACTCAAATTCTTCACATCCTCTAATATACCCCTTTTGATCAGCTAATATCAAATCTTAGGTTTCTGCTCCACACGCCTTATATTTTTTTCTAAATTAATTTTCAAACCCCGGATAACAATAATAGTTAATAAAAATTAAAACTGGGTAGATCATGTAAAAAGAATGGATAATTCAAGAATTCAAAAAATGATGATGCATTATAAACCCAAAGGGCATCGTCAACCAGGAACACCTCTTAAAAGACTGCTAGATGAGGCCGAAACAGGTCTACAAAGGCCTAATTGGTAAAGATGGTAATAATAATAATTAATAATAATAATAATAATAATAATACCCCTCAGGGGTCCTCATCTAGGAGATATGTGGATGGCGACCACAAGGTGCCCAAGTCGAGCAAAACATTTCTTCCACTTACTTGTGTTTTGCACTCTTTTAACTTTACTATCTAACCTCTCTTGGTTAACTCTTGTTTTTTCGACCCCGACGCTGTTAGGGCATCCGAGGGTTAGGGAGTCTTTCCTTTCTTCCATTTCTTCTTTCCTTTATTTTCTTTTCTTCTCCAGAAAAGCCTGACCAGAGGCTATAAGATGACAGGCCCATCACTGGTCTTGCCTTCCTTTGGCCAGCAACCAATCGAAGGGACTATTATTATGCTTTCAAGTCTTATACGAGAATTTTCCGGAAGAAGCTGGAGGGAAAATTTTCTATAGGATCGTAACAGGCCTTGGCCTAATACTTGGAAGGAAGAAGAAGATAATAATAATAGCTTTATTTTACCTGGCAGAGTTAAGGCCTTAATGCCTTGTCTACCACTCAACCAGGTTAGAAAAAAATATAAAAATTATTCTTACATTATAATCATCATGAACAAATATGTTTTATGCCGCGTGGTCTGTGACGTTATACCTAATGGAGATAGCCCTGCTCTTTCCACCGATGTTTTGATATTCTTTGGTCCCTATGTGCAGTTGGAGTATTTATTTATTTATTTAATATACAGATCATTCACCCAAATGACAGACCTTATTAACATATTTACAATAACTATACACAATAGAAACAATAACATAAAAACACTATAAAAATATAAATAGAATAATCTGAAGTAGATTAGGAGGTTTGTAGTGAAATCATTTTCCCTCTTACCTCAACGCTACTGTTGATGGAGTGTAGCAGTTGTTAATGCCGAACAATGGAGTAGGTGAGCAGAATCCATATTGGCACCAGTCCTGCACAGCATACAGAGAGGATTGTTCAATATTCCCAGACGATGACAGTCATGTCCTGTTGCAATCCGAAATTTTGCGACAGCTTCCTTTCGTGGCCAATCTGGTACTTCTGAAACAATTTCATTTCTCCATTGGCTTTCTTTGGTCCTTTCTAACAATGCCACATGGTATTCAGATTTTATCTTGGCGTGGATAGCAGTGGCAGATCTATGGTAAGGAATTTCTTTCATGGGTGCTTGTAGAATTTGAGTGCCTCGTTTTGCAAGAAGATCTGCAGCTTCATTTCCTGCGATCCCACAGTGTGATGGTATCCATTGTAGTGCAACTCGCTTTTGGAAGCAAATAAGGCTGTTGATGAATTTCCTGCACTCTACAACTTCTTTGCTATAAGCCGCTGTTAGATAGTTTGCAATTGCACTAATTGCTGCTTGTGAATCTGATAGGATAACAACATTAGAGAAGGATTCTGGTCTACATGTGAGGTGGAAAAGTGCTGTTCGAATGGCTTCTATCTCTCCATCAAAAGGGACACAATCTTTGCCAAGTGAAATATATGTTGCGAACAGATCACTGTAGATTCCAGTTCCTGTATTTCCATTTGAACTGATTTTGGATCCATCAGTATAGACATGTAACCAACTCTCTGCTGGGTATCGGGTTGAGATGGTTTCTAGCGCAATGGAGCGTAGGATTTCAGGTGGTGTTTCTGACTTGTTAATAATTTGAGTTGGAGTATATTGGAATGCCTATTCTTCTCAGTGGATTTTCCATTTTTGTTGAAAAATCAATTTGTAGATTTTTAATGTGTCAAATTATACTGCAATAAGCTATACTATACAATTGTGCGTGGTTTGTTTGTCTCCAGTTCGACACACATTTATTTATTTATTTATTTATTTGTCTAATGACGCCAGGTTACTTTATATAGACATTTCTGGCTTTCTGTCGTGGCATTGGCGGAATTGCTATCCACTTCTTAGGTTGGTTCACCTGGAAGGCGGAGTTACGTTACCCTGATGATATGATGGGTGATAAATGATAATTAAGCGCCAGAAGAGTTCTTAACCTAAACTTAACCTAAATTTCAGACCATAGGCAACCACAGGAATAATTCCCTTTAAGAAAAAATTCTTATGGTCTGACCGGGAATCGAACTCGGGACCTCTTGACAGTAGTCAGTAATGCTGACCATTAGCCCATGAGGCTAGTCAACACACATTTATATAAGCTGGCAAATGAAGCTGAGTTTTTTATTTTTTAATTTAAGGCTAACAAAAGAAAGATATATTCCGTAAACTAGCAAAATCAGGCATAAATTCTACTTGTTGAGAAATTCAGTTAGTTTACGCAATTCCTGCACGACATAATGTGTATTGTTAAAATGCAGTAGATCTAAATGAATAGTCGATTTCCATATCTCCATATTTTATTTGGAGCATATTAAGAAGGAATGGACAGGATGCATGGGGTAACTCTGGTAAAGTGTTAATGTTTTGTTTTTACTCGTATAAAGCTGTATCCTAATACAGTCTCATGAAATTCCTAGAAATTTAGAACGAAAGGGTGCATTTTGAAGTTGGCAGTAAATAATTTCCACTTTGACCTATTTCTTGTGTCCTCATTCTGAAGGTAATAATCACGGGGCAGACGTATTTATGACCAAACAACTGACAAAAGAATAACCATGACAACTGAAAAGAGCATCCTAACGATTTGGTATCGGAGTATAGAAAACTGTGTACACCCTTTCCTGGATTCTTTGCTTAAGAAAGTGTTTGATCGTAAAACTGTCTGTTAGTGCAGGAAACTCAACTTTCTGAAGCAAGATTTATTGTTTGCGAAAACTAACTCTAAAACTCAAGTACAGTTATGCCAACATGCCCATGCGAATTCCTGAATTGTCACAAATAATGCATTTAAAGGTCTGCATACATTAAAATATTGATATACATAGTTTATGCTGATGATGTAGTACTACTGGCCGATAGCGAGGAGATACTAAAGGCCAACACGCACACACTATTGAGTAACACTAAGAAATTAGGACTGGAAGCAAATATCAATAAAACTAAATATATGGTCACACGTAGAAATTCATTATATAATGGAAATGGACATCTAATGACAAATGAGGGAAATTTTGAGAAGGTGGCTGAATTCAAGTACCTAGGAACAATAATCACAAATAGGAATGAGATGCACAAAGAAATTAAACATAGGCTCAATTCTGGAAATGCGTGCTATTATGCATTGCAGAGACTCTTGATGTCCCAACTCCTTTCAAAAAACGTTAAACTGAAAATATATAAAACTATTATTCTACCAGTTATATTATATGGGTGGGGCACGCCGTAGCGTAGTGGTTAAGGCACTGCGCTACAAGCCGGAAGGTCGAGGGTTCAAGTCCCGGTGGTGTCAGGATTTTTAAACTGACCCAAACCTTCTGGCGGCACTATGGCCCTGGGGTCGACTCAGCCTCTAACTGAAATGAGTACCAGACGCTTGTTCTGGGGGTAAAGGCGGCCGTCACGCAGGGCTGACAACCCGGCTGACATCAAGTGCCGATTGTCAAGAAAAAGTGGGAGCCTTAACCTCCCACTACCCCAAGGGCCTCCTGAGGCCTTTAGTGGGAATACTTTACTTTTACTATATTATATGGGTGCGAAACATGGACTCTTACGTTAAGGGAGGAAAGGAGATTACAGGTATTTGAGAATGAAGTACTTAGGGAAATTTTTGGACCAAAGAGAGATGAACAGACAGGTGAATGGAGAAGACTACATAACAATGAACTAGATGGTCTTTATAGGAAGCCAGATATAATAAGAACAGTTAAGTCTCGTAGACTACGATGGGCAGAACATGTGGCACGTATGGGGAATGAAAGACGTGCATGGAAGCTTCTTGTAGGAAAGCCAGAGGGAAAACGCCCAGTTGGTAGACCAAGAATGAGGTGGGAGAATAACATTAACTATGATTTGAGGGAAGTAGATTATACAGGGAATGATTGGAAAGTATTAGCTCAGGGTAGGGATGTATGAAGAGCTTATGTCCATGCGGCCATGAACCTATGGGTTCGATAGTGTCAGTGATATATATATATATATATATATATATATATATATATACCTAGGAACAATAATTACAAACACGATATATATATGAAAGTTTTCTTGGGTTTTCCGCGTCATGGATTCAAGTTCGGCCTCTGGCCACTGATTCTGGCGTTTCGGTATGATCCCACATGCCATTATCATGGAATGATAAGTTCGAGTCACAGGTTTAGGTCTTATATGATAAAATACATAGAGTTTTCGCTGTGGTCCGTTTCCGAAGACGTACACCCATCCAAAGTTTAGTTCTTATGTAGTTAAATACCTTCATATCTGCAATATAACATGTTTGTATATATATATATATATATATATATATATATATATATATATATATATATACATATACATACCTAGGAACAATAATTACGAAGAGGAATTATATATATATATATATATATATATATATATATAAATATAATTGCTGTTTGCATGTATTGTTCCTATATATATATATGTTATAATTAAATGTTTAACATTGAGCAATGCAAGCTTAATATGGTATGATAAGAAAAATAAATGCTTGGACGGCATTTATTTTTCTAATCATACCATATATATATATATAATTGATGTTTGTATTTATTGTTCCTAGGAATTTGAATTTAGCCTGATTTAGAGTAAGTAAAATTCCTATATTATTTAACATGCAAATGTGTGCCTATTATTGATTTTAAATTTAATAAAGAACAAATCTGAAGCGAAGACAAGCTGATGGTAACATTAAAGATTTTTCTCCCTTATTCGGAGTGCGGGGCTGTTTTAATAATTTCAGCTTTCAATAAAAGATGATGCATTACTTTTTAAAACCCAGAAATCTAATATGGCTGCGTTAAAGAAACTTGTTAGAAAAATGGAAGTGTGAACAAACATGGTAATAACTTAATTTTCATTGTTTTCAATAGCAGCAGCACATCACCGCAACACTTCTCTACATTATTCATGTTTAATATCTTCTCTCAGGAAGCGAGCGTCCCAGAGTTCCTCCTGCTTCCTTCCATATTAACAACTACTTCTGATCTGAACTCTCTGCCTCTTTTCATACTTGTACCCAATTCCGAAGAAATCAAGTTATTAAGCTTGTTATTTATTTATTTATTTATTCTATTTATTTATTTAGGCCTATTTTACCCGATGGAGTAAAGATCGTAAGGTCTTCTCTTCCACTTCACCAGGTTAAATGATACATATAATAAGAATTATGATAAATGATACATAACAGATATAGACTACACAATATAAAATTGGCAATGGAAAGAAATAATTATAGTAATAATAATAATAATAATAATAATAATAATAATAATAATAATAATAATAATAATAATAATTAATAATAATGGATATTATTTAAAACACAAGTGATCTTCTTGGTGATATAATATTAAAATATATATGTAGTCAATATGCCCATTTCACCAATTAATGTTTTAAAATGGTCAACAAGTTTCTACAGCCAAGCTGTCATTCTCAAGACCAGTCAATATCTGGTCTTGAGAATGACAGCTTGGCTGTAGAAACTTGTTGACCATTTTAAAACATTAATTGGTGAAATGGGCATATTGACTACATATATATTTTAATAATGGATATTGTACAAGAGATTGAAGAAATCCAACTAAGATGTTATGGACATAGGATAATGAGAAAAAGGGACACAGAAACATACAAAGAAGTATTGAAATGGATACCTCCTGGAAGAGGGAAACGTGGATAAAGGGAATTCAAGACAACATGAAGAAGATAAATATGACAGAAGCAGACACGCAAGACCGGGAAGTGTGGAAGAAAAAAAATTGTATATTTTGGTTGAGGGTACCTGTGTAAATAACAGAAACAATCCTGAAATAAAAAAAAATAATTATCCATCCATAGTAATTCTGCCCCAGGGCAGGTCCTTCACTGCAATCATAGCATTTTCATGCTATGCTCGCAGCTTTACTAGGGAATTGTAGGTGTGGTAGCTTTCCGTTGCTTTCCACACCGGTGAAGGATGATGATGACAATGATAACGATAATGTTAATGCCATATGATTTCGGGGAACGTTTGGGTCTTGAAGTTTTCCTGACATTTGTCTTACAGGTGAGGAAAAACCCGGATAAAAACTTCACCCAGAAAAACTGCCCGATCGGGATCGAACCCGGTCCCGTTGCGTGACAAGGCAGCACGCTACCTCGAGACCACAGCGGTGGACATAATGGATATAGATTACACAATATAAAGTTGACAAGGAAAAGAAAAATAGTAATAATAATAATAATAATAATAATAATAATAATAATAATAATAATAATAATAGATATTGTACAAGAGAATGAACAAAATCCAACTAGATCATATGGACATAGGATAATGAGAAGAAGGGACGCAGAAACAAACAACGAAGTATTGAAAAGGATACCTCCTGGAAAAGGGAAACGTGGTAGACCAAAGCCAAAGTTGGATAAAGGGAATTCAAGACAAAATGAAGAAGAGAAATATGACAGAAGCAGACACGCAAGACCGGGAAGTGTGGAAGAAAAAAATGGTATACTTTGGTTGAGGATACCCGTGTAATTAACAGAAACAATGCTGAAATAATAATAATAATAATGGCTTGGTAAAGAAAGTTTAAAATGTAAAGGAATAATAAAAGTATACATGGAACACGGTTATATATTATATTGTCTAAGGAAATATGGAGAGAGTTTCTTTTTAAACTGTTTTTGAGTCGGGCAGTCTTTGATATACGAGGGGAGGGAATTCCAGAGTCGAGTGGCTGAAACAAGGAAGTATAAGGAATAGTGAGATGTTCGATGTAGAGGAACAGCTAGAGTCAAATTTTCTCTCGATAATGTGTTCAAGTTATAGTGGGAGGATAGCGAATGGAAGCGAGTAGAAATATAAAGGGGTGATGAGGTGGACAAAGTGTTGTATGAGAAGCAGAGTCAATAGTCTATATATTCCGCCTGTTTTCCAATCGGAGCCAAGGTGACATTTGAAATAGGTACTGGAGTTATGGGGTCTGATTTACGTAGGTTGCATAGATATAACATGCACAGGCATTACGTACTCGTTACAGTTTTTGTCCGAATGTGACACTCATGTCAGTTAAGAGTAAGGCACGATAATCGAAATGCAGCATAATCAAAGTTGAGACAAGTACTTTTTTCAATTAAGAAGGAATTATTGTTTACGTTTTTAACTAACTCACTGGCACTATCGAACTCGTAGGTTCATGTCCGCGCGGATATAAGCTCTCCACTCATCTCTATCCTCAGATGTTTTTCAGTCGTTCCCTGTATCATCTACTTCCCTAAATCATAGTTAATGTTTTTCTCCCACTTCAATCTTGGTCTACCAACTGGGGGTTTTCCGACAAAAAGCTTCCATGCCTCTCTTCTTAATCCCCATTCGTGTCATTAGGCCTATCCTGTCCATCGCAGTCTAAGAGAATTAACTCTTCTGGTTTTCCATAAAGATAATGTATCTCACTGTTAAGTAGTCTTCTCCATTTTCCCGTCTATTGATCTGTCTTCGGTCCAAAAAGTTTCCTGAGAACTTTTTTCTCAAATACTCGTAATGTTTTCTTCTCACTTAATGTAAGAATCCATGTTTCGCATCCATATAATAACAGTTTTATATATTTTCAAGGATTAAAAAAAAAAAAGAAGATTTTTCTGAGGAAAAAATTGCTTCATTTCACGTCTCGTATGTAGGCCTACTCTGTGAAACTTAGACCATTACTCGCCATTATTATTATCCATCAAAAAATGTTTGAACAAACATTTTTTTCTGAGAAATTTGTACATTCGCGTCCTAAAATTTACGAAACACTTTATTACGTTTACCACAAGAAATTCATACTTGAAATCTGCGCACTTACATTACTTCCACTCTGTATATTCCATAAAATAGCAAAATTGGACCATAAATTGGACTTGCTGAGGAATTCGCATAATTTACGAAGTCCCCGCCTCGCTCGCATTTCATTTTTTACAGATTAAACTTTTAAGTATAAATTCGATATATTTTTAATATTAGGAACACAGTTTTAAGCAGATTGGGACGCAGCCATCCCTCATCACTCTGCCAAGCTTCCTTTTCATAATATTCAGGAAATTGAAGCAGATAGATCTCATGCTGTTGATTTCCATGGGGAGGAACCGGTGCGAAGGGAGGACAGACAACATTCTGTGTTATCCAATATTAACTTTACTTTATTTCTTATTGCCAATTCCGATGGAATAAACCTATTCAAGTTCTACCATGAAATTATTTTTGAAAAAAAAATTGAAAATGATAGCTATTCGAGCCTACTTAGATACAGAAAATGATAACTACAAAAATTGTATAAAGGGAAAGGTTCGATAGTGAAAGCGTGACTTAAAAGTGCCAAGTGTGCGGCAACCACTGATATCTTGAGGAAGGAGACTCCAGAATATAGGCCTATATATTGCAAGGACTTTCGTCGTCCCAACTTCTGTCAACTGAAAATATATAAAACTGTTATTCTTCCAGTTATATTATATGGATCCGAAACATGGACTCTTATTTTAGGGAGGGGAAATGATTACCAGTATTTAAGAATATTCTTACATTTCGTAGGAAAATTTTGGAACGGAGAGAGATGAACAGAAGACAAATGGAGAAAACTACACAACAGTGAGGTGCATGATCTTTACAGTACACTAGATATAATAAGAATAGTTATGTCTTGTAGACTGCAATGGACAGGACATGTAACACGAATGGTTCATGAAATAGGGGCATGGAAACTTTTTGTAGGATAATCAGAGGAAAAACGTCCGGTTGATAGACCAAGAATGAGGTGGGTAAATAATATTAATGATCTGAGAGAATTAGATCATATAGAGAATGATTGAAAAACGTTAGCAGAAGATATGGATGTATGGATAGCTCATACGAGCGGCCATGTACATACTGCTTCGATAGACCAATGAATTAGTGATATATTGACCATATTTCCGAACACTTTAATAACATCGTTTGGCTTCGTCTTACTGACAGACGTAAATTGCACTCTCTTTCACTACTTTTCAAGCTTCTGAATTCCTACACTCCTAGTTACCTGGCGTCCAGATTTGAGAAGTTACCCTCTTACCACAATATTGACACTAGGTCACAAGATAACAGTCTGCTAACAATTCCTCTTCATAGCACTTCCTCTTATTCTACTTCCTTCACAGTAGCCTCTGCCCGCTCCTGGAATTTCCTTCCTCAAGATATCAGGGGTTGCCGCACAGTTGCCACTTTTAAGTCACGCTTATACAGTTACCTGTTGTCTAATAATCAATTTTTTTCTATTTATTTAAATTTATACTATGTCATTAATTTTTTCTCGTTCTTTTATATAGGCCTATCTTGTACATATTATATATTTAATTCCTTCTAGAGTAAATCAAAATACATTATAAATATTAATTGTATTGTATTTATAACATGTAATCGTTTATGTATATTGTAATTTAGATGTAAAACTATTTTTTTTGTATTTTTTAAAACCCGGTTGAGTGGCAGACAAGGCCTTAAGGCCTTAACCCTGCCAGATAAAATAAACCTTTTATTAAGGTAGAATATGTTTATCACTCACCTCATATTGTTCTTCTTATTTGATTATAAACTAGTTTCGGAACATAGTTTGTGTTCCATCCTCAGTATCATCACGACCGTTGTTCTGTCGTCTTGAAGAGTTGTCCTTCTCTCCTTCCATTGGCTGACTGAAAAACCTCGAAACCAGGTCATTCTCACCGGGAATTTCAAAGTTCATTAATTTCTTCTTTTCGCTCTTTTGAATGTAGATCTTTTCCCAAACAGTAAGTTCTTTTGGTTTTTCTATTTGTTTTAATAATTTTGCTTCTTTCTCGATAAGATGTTTTTCAGACCATGCATGGGCAGCCACTGCAGATTTTTCTACTTCCCCTTTCTTGACATTCCTGAGATGTTCTTTAACTCTAGTTTTCAAATTTCTTTTAGTTTTTCCTATGTAGAATTTCTCACATTCTTCACATTTAATTTGATAAATCCCTGATTTGTTTTCTTCTTTAATTTTCTCATTCTTATTAGGTCTAATCAGCCTACTGATGCTGTAGTCATTTTTGGGTGCTAACCTTATGTTGAACCTTTTATTATTATTATTATTATTATTATTGTTATTATTATTATTATTGTTATTATTATTATTATATATTCGCCAGTTGTAGAAATAAAGTTATAGGAAATTTGGAGTTTTCAAAACATTTTTTCTAACGCTTAAGTTGGTAACATCTATGTTTAAAAGTAGGTCACCACTAACATTAAAGTAGAAAATCTCTAGTTTTAACAAAAAGGAATGTTCAATGCTAAAAGATGATGGCCGTTAAAATGTACAAGACTGAAATGTTTGCAGAAGGGTACAAGGGAGCTGCAAGACTTGTGGAAAAAAATAAAAAGAAAAAAATGAAAGAAGTGTTCTAGTGGAGCAAGCGGTAGGATCTAAGTAGTAGAAAGAAATCATCTGCTTCTCGCACAATAGAAGGCCCATGAGTAGGTCGTAAGGGATTGCCAACGAATTCATTAATCACTACACCAGAAGGGGCAAAACCTTCTCTAAGAAGAGACATGTAGAAAAGAAACTGGAGGTTGCTGCTATTGCCCCACTAGACATGTAAAGAAAAAGAAAAGAAAAAAAATGAAGGAAATGTTGGAATGGACGAAAGGCAAACGAAAAAAAGGACAAAAATGACTGCTGGAATTTTTCTCTGAGAAATACGTTCTATTTGTTATACATTATATGATATTTAAAGTGAAGTGCCCAAGGCAATCTCTCTATTCAGGCCTTCTTTGATTAAATAAACTTACATAGGGTGTTGAAAAGTGAGAAAATAGACCTACCAGCATTACTATGAGATATGCCTATCTAACCAAAAAATAAACTAACTAACTAATTAACTAACTGAACTAATTCACTGGCTCTATCGAACCCGTAGGTTCATGGCCGTGCGGACATAAGCTCTCCATACATCCATATCCTGAACTAATGTTTTCCAATCATCCCCTGTATAATCTACTTCCCTCAAATCATGGATAACGTTATTCTCCCACCTGATTCTTGGTCTACCAACTGGGCGTTTTCCCTGTGGTTTTCCTACAAGAAGCTTCCATGCAACTATTTAATTCCCCACACGTGTCGCATGTCCTGCTCATCGCAGTCTACGAGACTTAACTGTTCTCATTGTATGTGGCTTTATGTACATAGGCCTATCATGTTAGCTCACTATTGTGTAGTCTTCTCCATTCACCTGTCTGTTCATCTCTTTTTAGCCCAAACGTTTTCCTAAGAACTTCATTCTCAAGTACTCGAAATCTCCTTTTCTCTCTTAAAGTAAGAGTCCATGTTTCGCACCCATATAATATAACTGGTAGAATAATAGTTTTATATATTTTCAGTTTAACGTTTTTTGAAAGGAGTTGGGACATCAAGAGTCTCTGCAATGCATAATAGTACGCATTTCCAGAATTAAGGCTACGTTTAATTTATTTGTGCATCTCATTCCTATTTGTGATTATTGTTCCTAGGTATTTGAATTCAGCCACTTCCTCAAAATTTTCCTCATTTGTCATTAGCTGTCCATTTCCATTATAGGTATAGTGAATTTCTAAGATAGCGTTAAATAATAAAATCATAGAACAAGTGAATATGTTCAAATGTTTACGTTGCAACAAGAGTCGAGATATAGATAAGTTAAATAGTTTTAACTATTTTTGCGGAACAATAAGCTGGACTTTATGTAGTAAAGTTCGTTAATAAACATTATTAAACTTTCACAAAGTGACGGCTTTGCCAGCTTTACTATGCGGATGTGAAAACTGGGTTTTAGGGAAGAAACATGAGAGAAAAATTGAAGCTGTTGAAATCAGGTTTCTGAGGTTTGTAGCAGCCTTTACATTTCATCCATCCATAGTAATTCTGCCCGAAGGCAGGTCTTTCACTGCAATCATAGCATTTTCATGCTACCTATGCTTGCAGATTTACTAGGGAATTGTAGGTGTGGTAGCTTCCCGTTGTTTTCCACACCGGTGAAGGATGGTGATGATGATGGTAATGATAAGGATGATGATGTTGATGGCCATATCATTTCGGGGACCGTTTGGGCCTTAAAGTTTTCCTGACATTTTTTCTTACAGATGAGGAAAAACCTCGATAAAAACCTTACCCAGAAAAACTGTCCCGATCGGGAATCGAACCCGGGACAAGGCAGCACGCTACCTCGAGACCACAGCGGTGGACGGCTTTACATTGCGTGATGAAAATACATACAATCAGAACTAAATAAACACATCATTATAGACATAATAAGAAAATATCAAGTTAATTGGAGAGAGCACGTACAGCACATGCCAGAAACATCAATTAGGCTACCAAGACAATATAGGCCTATAACTATGATCCTATGTAAGAAATAAGATGTTGGATACCTTACTTTTTGCAGACGACCAAGTTCTAATATCTACTTCAGAAGATGTTCTACAGAAATCGCTCTTTCAGTATAAATAACATTATACAGAAATATAATTTCAAAATATCAATAAGTAAAACGAAAATCCTAACTTTTAAGGGATCAGATACCGTAAGAGCTAAAATAATTCTGGAGGGGAAACCCATTGAACAAGTGAACCATTTTAAATACCTGGGTTATGAAATCTCCTATTTTAAAAATGAAGATCTAATTAACAAACTTAATAAATTTAATTATATATGTGGAACAATCAAAAGGATATTTAAAACGACAAGAAAAGAAACAAAACTAAAATTTTATAAAGTAGTGACAATCCCCTTACTATTGTATGGTAGTGAATTTTCGGTTTTAACTAAAAGAGAAGGGAAGATCATAGAAGCAGCTGAAATGAGATTTCTGAGAAGTGTGGCTGGTTGCAAACTTCTAGATAAGAGAAAAAGTGAAGATATTAGAAATGAGCTAAATATCTTTAAACTCTTAGATAGAATAAAATAATCTAGAAAAAACTGGAAAGAACATGTTCAAAGAATGGAAGATGATCGCATTCCCAAAATTATACTTAAATACAAACCAAAAGGACGCAGGAATGTTGGTAGACCGAAGAAGAGATGGATCCAACTTTTGAATGAGAATCTATGAGACCGGAACAAGCCACATGGTCTTAATCGGTGATTGTTGATGATGAACTATGATCCTAGAGGAACAAGATACCCAGGAAAGCTTACAAAAAGATGGCGACTCCAGTTTTGATTGGAGTTGCAACGGACCTTATGGCCCACACTGTAATGAAGATGATGACGATAAAATCATATAGAACCTTATAGATTTAAATTCAATTAAATTTATTTTATACTTTTTCATTGATTTTGAGAATTTTACTCTTCTCCAATCAATCTTAATAATTAACATAATTTAAAAAAACACATAGGCCTAAATGACTACGGACTTATATACTATCAGTTTGCAACAAACATTCACAAATTTCCCTTAATTAAAGTTCTCCATCGTTTTCTGTTCTCTGTGTCTTCATCTGTTACACCAAATTTCCTCATTGAATTCTGAATGTTATTGTCCATGGTTTTCTCGGTCTTCCTTTTCTGCTCCTTCTTTCAATTTTCCTTGTATGGACAGCCTTTGGTAGTCTTCCATCCAGCATTCTTCTTACGTGTCCATACCACATTAGTCTTCTGTGTCAATCCCATCCATTATACTTCTTTCTGCATTCATCCATTTTCTAATTTCTATGTTCTTTCCAGTCGATATTTTCTGGCAGCTCTTCTCGAAAAATCAATTACAACTGCAGTTATTCTATTGGCCTGTTGTTGTGTTATTGTCCAAACTTCCGATCCATATAACATTAGACTTTCTAGTATGGACTTACAAATTAGTTGTTTTGTTCTGTTAATGATGTATTTTACTCCATAAAATGTGGAATTTAATATAACGTTAAAAGTAATAACAACAAAGTTAAATTATAATAAATAGAAAAGGAACTAAAGCCATGGGTCCCATGTCATTTTTACGGCACCTATAAGAACCTTAAGCCTGAATAAGGCACTTGTGAGCAAACGTCCTCAGCCGTTTGAGACCCAGAATTGAATTGAGACGCATTTTCCATTTTAGCTTTCAAAGAGCGTCGTTAAATAAAATATTAAGTTGTCTTATAAGTGGAGTCAGGATATTTTATATAGGCCTAAGTACTAAAAGGTAAGATTGAATCATAGGCTATAATGAGAAGTTAGATTTATGACATTCTTTTGTTTTGGTTTCACATACAAACAGTTGAATAGTAAAATAAGTTAGATTTCTGACTGTCTTTTATCTTGGTTTTATACACAAGTTTTGAGGTCTTTCTTTGTTTCTTCTAAAGGTGACGCCATTCCAATGCTTTTTTTTCTTCTGGGTAACCTTTCATCTTGCATTTGCCATACATCCCCATATTAATTCAATTGTTTACATCTTTATAATCTACTATGACCAGCCTCATGGCCTAGTGGTCAGCGTTCCTGACTATAATTATTTCCAGTTCTGAAAATATATAAAACTATTATTCTACCAGTTATATTATATGGGTGCGTAACATGGACCCTTACTTTAAGGGAGGAAAGGAGATTACGAGTATTTGAGAATAAAGTTCTTAGGAAAATTTTTGGACCAAAGAGAGATGAGCAGACAGGTGAATGGAGAAGACTACATAACAATGAACTACATGGTCTTTATAGGAAGCCAGATATAATAAGAACAGTTAAGTCTCGTAGACTGCGATGGGCAGGACATGTTGCACGTATGGGGAATGAAAGACGTGCATGGAAGCTTCTTGTAGGAAAGCCAGAAGGAAAACGTCCAGTTGGTAGACCAATAATGAGGTGGGAGAACAACATTAACTATGATTTGAGGGAAGTAGATTATACAGGGAATGATTGGAAAGCATTAGCTCAGGATAGGGATGTATGGAGAGCTTATGTCCGCGCGGCCATGAACCTGCGGGTTCGATAGTGCCAGTGAGTAAGTAAGTAAGTGAGATTTTCTGGCAGCTCTTCTCCAATTTAAAAAAAAAATAATTTAATATTGGGCAGTCCCCAATCTGTTGTTTTAGGGGTTTCAGAGTCAAGCAGTAAGACACGATATAGAAATTAGAATGATGGGAGGTTCACCAGGTATTGATGCTGGACCTGTTGTGTGAGAGGGAACAAAAGGGGCAGTCTTGTGATTGTTACAGTTTGCGGATATAAGATACAAGCTCACTACAAGCAAGAACCATAAGCTAATTCAGTTTAGAGTGCAGATCAAAATTCCAAAGCATTTTCAATTAATAATTCTCATG
>JASPKZ010003855.1:380000-492500 GCA_030220185.1 Diploptera punctata
AATATTTTAACATCGTGTCTTCACGATACCGGTTTCAGAACTATAGCATTACTTCCATCTTCAGTCAAATTCTAGTTAAAGACGAAATTCAACAGTTGGAATTTGACTGAAGATGGAAGTAATACTATACTTCTGAAACCGGTATCGTGAAGACACACAACTTTGTGAGGTGAGATGTCAAAACATTTTCTCCAACTCATTTATTAATATAAATACCTCATAGTGTTTCCTGCCACTGTAAATTTAATTAAATAAGAATGTTTGTTTGTTTGTACTTTATGCGCGGCCATACCGTTGATCCGATTGTGATGGGGCTTTTTTGCAAAGTCTTCAGGAGATTCCCGGGATGAACATAGACTATAAGAGAGTTGTGATACTCAACTCCTACACCTCAACTCAACTCCTGTCTTTCATTGATGCCAAGAAGATCGAGACAAGTACGTAGATTCCTGCACAAGCATAGCCAGCACATGGAGAGTATTTGTTTTACGGATAACTCACACTAACGAATTTAGTCTTTTAGCTCATTTATGCTAAGAAGATCGAGATAAGTAGATTCCCGGGCAACGCCAGGTAATTAGCACGGTGTATCCAAAAATATAAATTTATAGTTATTTTTTCTTTCACTTATTCAACTAAACATAAAAGTAGGCCTACATTAATTTTCATTTATTTAGGCATAGCAGCGCACACCGCGGATTAGCTAGTAGTTTACTAAAAAATGTTGTTGTTGTTGTTGTTGTTGTTGTCTAATGTGCTGCATTTAACACTGAAGTCATTAGCAGTCTTGCTCTCCAATACTTTGAGGTCTTAGAATCTTCATGTTTGACAGCGATACAGTTGTTCAGATGACCTTCGTCCATTTCTTCATCAGGGTGATTGCATAAAATGTATTTCGATGAAGGTGTTTTGCCAGGCGGTCGTGAACCGTTAGTTTAGTAAAAATATACTTAAGAATTTGACCCTAAAGGCTATCCACTCTTAAAGTGTTCCCCATTAAAAACAAAACCACGTGACCTGCTTGCTTTTCATTAGTTACGGACACCGACGTACGATGTAGAAGCAATAAGTACGCGAAAAAAGCAGTTCTCTTCATTAAACTAAAGATATGTTATCTTAAAATACTTGTTATTCTTCGTGGATGAAAATAATAATAATCATCATCAACAACAACAAGGATTAAGCCCAATGGCCTGTTCCGATCTCATTATAGGTCGAATTGGTCCTTCCATCTCTTCAATGGTCTTCCCAACATTCTTCTCCCTTTTGGTTTATAATTATACATTCTTCTTCAAGATGGATACAACATGTTCATCGAATGGAAGATCACAGGATACCCAAACTAATGTTAAGATATCAACCTGCAGGAAGAAGAAGACCAGGACGTCCACTCAAAAGACTTCTGGATGGTGTTTCTCTTGAGGCCGAAACAGGTCAACAAATGGCCTAAATTCGTGAATGTACTATGATGATGATCTTAGTATGCACTGTTAATTCATTCGTAATACGTGCTGAAGATAAGCATTTTGATCATATTTTATTCTTTCACAGAGATTAAATATATTAAGTTCTGTTCTTATATGGGGGCGGATCGGAAAGTAACGCACAATAATTTTTTTCTGCCTTGGTATTGCAGCTAGAATGTTGAAATTTCACAGAGATATAGTTTGTTGAAGTTTTCACTACAGATGGGATTTTTTCTCAGTGTGCAACCTCTTGCGAGAGAAAGAGCTTGAACCTATGCAACAAAGATGGCGCGCGAGCTACAGTCGTCCACCTGTGCGGAACAGCGAAAAAGTGTTGTTCGATTTTGGTGGGCCAAAGGGCATAAACCCAGTGAAATTCACAGGGACATGCGTGGCGTGTATGGGGATGATTGTATGGACCGTAGCAATGTCTCCAGGTGGTGCACATTCTTCCAAGAGGGACGCGTGAACCTTAGTGATTCGCCACGCTCCGGCCGGCCGACAACAGCAGCAATCCCGCAGAATGTCAGAGGCATTGAGGCGGCAATTCTGAACGACTGGCGTGTGTAACTGCGAGCCTTATCGCAGAAGTTCAACATTTCCTATGGTGCTGTGTACGATATTGTTCATGAAAATTTGAAATTCCGTAAAGTTAGTGCTCGCTGGGTGCCTAAGAACCTGACAGACGACCACAAGGGCCAGCGAATGATGGCAAGCTTGGACCACTTAACGCGGTACACCGCACAAGGACATGACTTTCTGGAAGGAATCGTCACAGGTGATGAGTCGTGGGCATACCACTACACGCCCGAAACAAAGCAGGCATCAATGGAGTGGAAACATGCTGGTTCCCCAGTAAAGAAAACATTCAAAGTGACTCAAGAAAAGTGCTTGTGACAGTGTTCTGGGATATGCATGGTGTTTTATTGGTGGACTTTGCTGAACACGGGACCACTGTGAATGCTGCGGCCTATATTAAAACTTTGGTGAAGTTGCGTCGTGCCATTCGTGACAAACGTCACAACATTAACGTTAAACTTCTTCATGACAATGCTCGCCCCCATGTTGCTGCTGTCGTTCGTCAGAAAATCGCCGAATTTGGTTGGGAGGTGCTCCAGCATCCACCATACAGGTCCGGATCTTGCACCATCGGACTTTCATCTGTTTGGTCCCATGAAGAAATTCCTGGCCGGCAAACGCTTTGAGACAGATGTGGAAGTGAAATCAGCAGTGCGAATATGGCTACACTCCAACCAAACGGACTTCTACGAACAGGGCATATTGAAACTGGTAACACGATGGGAAAAATGTGTTGAGAAAGTTGGTGACTATGTCGAAAAGTAGGTAAAAGATGTAAGTTCATTTGTGATTTTTTTCCTTTTTTTTACTATTAAACTTTTTTAAAAAAATTATTGTGCGTTACTTTCCGATCCGCCCTCGTATCTTCGTTTGTCTTTTTATCAGCCCTTTGGTATCCTGCTATTGCTCTCAACATCTTAATTTCTGCAGCCTCTATTTGTTTACTATCTGCCTTTGTTAATGTAAATATTAAAAACACAGAAAATATTCTAAAATATACCTAATCATTAATTACAACTTAAAAATAGTTTATTACATATGGATGATGCGTTTGAGTCATGCATCAGTCGATTCTGATAAACAAAATTGCTGAAAGTCTTCTGTTGCTGTATCGCCACCTCCCTGTCAATGAGACAGTAATTGTGGCGCGAATGGCGGAAGGATACAATTGGCGTTTGTTTATGCTAGGATCACTCTAAGGTATAGTTAGGATCTTTCAAGTTCGTACGGACTTATTTATTAAAAAATTAGAGCGAGTCTGTTTGTCTGTCCTTTGTGAACACAAAAACTACTTCAATGGGGTTTTTCCACCATGTAGAGAATTTTTCTGAGACAATTAACGTATGTAACATATTACCATACGTACTACAACACCGGCGCTAAAAAAAAAGCATCGATACACTAAAAAAGTCGCTTTTTGGTCGTTTAAATGGCTTAAGTTTATGCTGCCTAAACCATAACAAAATACACGAAATTAATGTTCGTAGAACTAAATATAACTTGGTCTTTGACGGAATTACAGAAGAATAAAATTAGAACAGTTGAATTTAATTATTTTAGAAGAAGCCTCCAAAAAACAAGACCAGATAAAATAAGAAATGAATTCCTTTGGAGAGAAATGAATGTCACCACATCTGTTGTTAAGAGGATTGAAAATCAAACGCTTAAATGGTATGGCCATGTACAAAGAATGGAAAATGAAAGATGGCCAAAATATATATACACCAATGGTCACCCCCCTGGAAGAAATAAACGTGGTAGACCAAGATGGAAATGGAAAACCTACGTCAGAACTATAATGTATGATAGGAATTTGGAAGAGGGAGATTGGAATGATAGAGATAAATGGAAACTGAAGAAGGCAAACCTATAAGTGGGGGAAAGCCTAAGAAGAGAAGAAGAAGAACTGAATATCTAAAAAAAATCTACAAATAAGTCCGCGACAGTATAGGCCTATGTGCAAGTTATTTTTACGGATAATTCACAATAACCATTTTTGTATTTCAGCCCATCGATGCCAAGAAGATCGGGATGAGTAGATTTCCGGTCTAGCATAGCAGCGCACGGCGGATATTCTTTTACGGATAACCAAAAAAAAAAAAATTGTCTTTCAGCTTATTAATGCCAAGAAGATCGAGAGAAGTAGATTCTCGAGCATCAACGGGTAATCAGCACAGGGTATCTAAAAATACGATAAATAACTAACTAACCCGTAGGTTCATGGCCGCGCGGACATAAGCTCTCCACACATCCCTATCCTGAGCCAATGTTTTCCAATCATCCCGTGTATAATCTAGTTCCTTCAAATCATAGTTAATGTTATTCTCCCACCTCATTCTTGATCTACCAACTGGCCGTTTTCTCTCTGGTTTTCCTACAAGAAGCTTCCATGCACGTCTTTGATTCCCCATTAGTGCCACATGCCCTGTCCATCGCAGTCTACGAGACTCAACTGTTCTTATTATATCTGGCTTCCTATAAGCACCATGCAATTCACTGTTAAGCGGTCTTCTCCATTCACTTGTCTGTTCATCTCTCTTTGGTCCAAAAATTTTCCTAAGAACTTTATTCTCAAATACTCCGTAATCTCCTTTCCTCCCTTAAAATAAGAGTCCATGTTTCGCATCCATATAATATAACTGGTAGAATAATAGTTTTTTATATTTTGAGTTTAACGTTTTTTGAAAGGAGTTGGGATGCCAAGAGTTTCTGTAATGCATAATAACATGCATTTCCAGAGCCTATGTTTAATTTCCTAGTGCATCTCATTCCTGTTTGTGATTTTTGTTCCTAGGTAGGCCTATTTGAATTCAGATCCTGAATGGTCTTTTATGGAATAGAAATTTGACCAGAAAAACAAAAAAAGAGATTATACAGACAATAATAGAAAGTATACTTACATATGGATCAGAAAGCTGGATAATAAATGAAAGGATGCAGAAAAGAATCTGTGCGACAGAAATGGATGGATTACGGAGAACTATGGGAATATCCAGGCTACAACATATTCGAAATACATATATCAGACAAGAAATGGATGCACAAGAAACTGTTATCGATAGGATAACAAAGAGAGCTCTACAGTGGTATGGACATGTACAACGGATGTCGGAAGACCAGTGGCCTAAACAGGTGTTGGATTGGATGGTACCAGGCAGAAGGAAGAGGGGGAGAAGTAGAAGAACATGGTATGAGGGAATATATGATACCATAATGAAGAGGGGTATGGAAGATGGACGATAGGAAGATAGGAATCAAAGGCAAACTGCTGTAAAGTGGAAAGCCTGTATTAAGTAAGTAAGAAAAGATATAATTATTTTTGTTTTTACTTATTCAACTAAACATAAAAACACGTCTTATTTTTTTAGGCGTAGCAAAGCTCGCCCGGTATAGCTACATCGCTATAATTTCAACTTAGAAAGATGCTTGCTTAATAGTTTAGTTCGGCGCATGAATATGTATCCAGGAAGTTTCCCCGCCATCACCTTGCTTGCGTGCAATCAATAACCAATACAACAGTTAGCGTAGTACAGCTTGTCGTCGCATCATGTGGTCATGGTTTTTAAAATGGATGCATTACCCATGTATGTTACTACAGACAACGCACCAAGCTCTCACTGTTAGAAACATTACAGTAGTTGGGCCATTTCTAGACAATTCCGAAGGAATAAAACTATTAAAGTTCTTCACATGAAGATTACTTACTTACTCACTGACACTATCAAACCCGTAGGTTCTTGGCCACGCGGACATAAGCTCTCCATACATCCCTATCCTGAACTAATGCTTTGCAATCATTCCCTGTATAATCTACTTCCCTCAAATCATAGTTAATGTTATTCTCCCTCCTCATTCTTGGTCTACCAACTGGGCGTTTTCCCTCTGGCTTTCCTACAAGAAGCCTCCATGCACGTGTTTCATTCCCCATACGTGCAACATGTCCTGCCCATCGCAGTCTACGAGACTTAACTGTTCTTATTATATATGGCTTCCTATAAATACCTTGTAGTTCATTGTAATGTAGTCTTCTCCATTCACCTGTCTGTTCATCTCTCTTTGGTCCAAAAATTTTCCTATCAACTTTATTCTCAAAAACTCGTAATCTCATTTCCTCCCTTAAAGTAAGAGTCCATGTTTCGCACTCATATACTATAACCGGTAGAACAATAGTTTTATATATTTTCAGTTTAACGTTTTTTGAAAGGAGTTGGGACATCAAGAGTCTCTGCAATGCATAATAGCACGCATTTCCAGAATTGAGCCTATGTTTAATTTCTTTGTGCATCTCATTCCTGTTTGTGATCATTGTTCCTAAGTATTTGAATTCAGCCACTTCCTCAAAATTTCCCTCATTTGTCATTAGCTGTCCATTTCCATTATACAATGAATTTCTACGTGTGACCATATATTTAGTTTTATTGATATTTACTTCGAGTCCTAATTTCTTAGTGTTACTCAATAGTGTGTGCGTGTTGTCCTTTGGCATCTCCTCGCTATCGGCCAACAATACTACATCATCAGCATAAACTAACAGCTTATTAATACCACTGAGTTGTAAGCCTTCCTCATTCTCTAAAGATTTAATGGCATGCTCTAGTACAAAATTAAATAGTAGAGGAGATAGTGCATCTCCTTGCTTCAACCCATTCTGGATTTCAAAAGTGTTCTTCACATGAAAATATTTTTTATAAATTTCTTACGTATCTTCATTGCTCCTGCTTCATCATCATCATCATAGTACATTCACGAATTTAGGCCATTTGTTCACCTGTTTCGGCCTCAAGAGAAGCACCTTCCAGAAGTCTTTTGAGTGGATGTCCTGGTCTTCTTCATCCTGCAGCTCGATATCTTAACATGTATGGTGAAATTGAATGTTCTTACCTCTCCTCATATAAATATTCTAACTAGATCGCGATTTCGAGATCATAACGGTCTCATCTTCAGTTTTATCTTGTCGATCGGAAGAAACTCTTCTTCTTCCCCTCTGTCTTATGTCGCGGTCGGCCATCTTGTTTCCTATGTGGACTTGAGTCGTCACTTATAGGCCTAGTTAACTTTTATAGGAATTAATCACTATGAGGTTTAATTTATGGTGAAATTAAATGTTTCTTACCTCTCCTCATATAAATCTTCTAAGTAGATCGCGATTTCGAGACCATAACAGTCTCATCTTCAGAGGGAAGAAGAGGAGATTATTCCGATCGACATAACATCAGTCGCCAAAATGGTACTGAAGATGAGACTGTTATGGTCCCGAAATCGCGATCTACTTAGAAGATTTATATGAGGAGAGGTAAGAAACATTTAATTTCACCATAAATTAAACCTCATAGTGATTAATTCCTATAAAAGTTAAATCTTAACATTTGTTTGGGTATCCTGTCATCTTCCATTCGATGAACATGTTGCATCCATCTTGACTTATAAACAGAAATGTTGTTTTCTAAATGTTCCATGTGTAATTCTTCTAAGATGGCTTCCCTTTTTTGTGATCTAGTAGTGTGTACCTTCAGTGCTCCTAAGGTATCTCATTTCAGCAGATGTAAGTCTCTGTATATCCTTCTGTTTCAACGTCCATACTTCGCTACCATACAAAAGAGTTGGAAGAACCAGTGTTTTATACAGTTTCAGTCTTGAATGCTTTTGGACTAACTGTGGCTTGAAGATAGAATTTATTAACCCTAAAATTCTTAAAAATTTGGATATGATTGTATTTACATTCTTTTCTTCTTCATATGAGATATTGCATCCTAGGTATGTAAAATTATTCACCTGCTCCAAAATGTTATTGTCAAGTACAATTTTACTTCTGACAGGATCTACACCTTGAAATGCCATAATTTTCGTTTTGTCTGTAGATATATTCAATCCATAAGTCATTCTTCTGTAATTTTGTTAAGTTCATACAGACCTTTCTGCAGATTATCCTCCTCCTTCATAAATACCGAAAATATCTATGTTAACGCTATAATGGCCGATTTTTTTCCGAAACCAAACTCGGGTTATTGCAGTTGATTAAAAAAAAAGGTAAAATTTGTTAACTAGTAAATTGGAACCATTAGAATTGAGAGTTTACTTGAAAAAAAAAAATTAAATCGATCTACCGGTAGCAATTTTCGATTTTTTGAAACAAAACTCAGTAACATGCTATTAAATAAATCTAGGAAGGTATTCTACAAAAATCAGCAGAATTCGACTGCTGTATTAGAACCGGAGGTCTAATTAAAATCTTAAATTAAAAAATCTATTTAGAAGCCGCCATGTTTGTTTTGTTGGAAAATTTATATCATACAATTTAATTAACAAATTTGGAAGAAAACTCATTCTTATTTAAAAGTGTTGGACCGCAGTGAAAACAAATCTTGCATAATGGAAAGTTATTAGGCTACATATCTGCATATTGTATAATTTGACACATATTTAAATAGCCTAATAGGCCTACCTACCGATTCATTTTTCTATTTCTCCTCGCGCGACAGGCCTAGAAGGCTCTTTGCTTACCAGCCGGCTGCTGGCCTCAAATCCACACGTGTCACTCACACAGTTAGATGATCATCAGCCAGTGTAGGGGTGACATGTGGTCAGCATGTCGAGTCCCCCAGCCGTTACAGCTGGTTTTCTCAACCTGGAGCTGCTACTTATTGTAGCTATCCAAATGCCTCACGATGCTGGGTGGGCACCGATCCCATACTCGCCGAAATTCCATCAGAAAAATGTCTTCCCCCATGGAGACTCGAACCAGCGCAAATCCCGTAGCTCTGCGCCAAGGCTTTTCGGTCATAACCACTCGGCTACGGCGCGGGGCCATTTTCCTATTACATTATTAAAAATATTAAATCAATTAAACTTACGGTAAATTGCCAATTTTAAGGCATAATTATAATATATGGCGTGTGCCTATATTGCGTCGAAAGAAACATGGCATTTGGTAGAGTCAATTTTTAATTTTCGGTTTCAGGTAAACCTTTCATATCTAATCGTCCGATTTCTGAAGAATGCCTTCCACGTTTTGTTTCTTCAGCATATACCGAGTTTTGTTGTAAAACGTAATAATTGAAGTAAGATTGATTAAAATAATAAATCCATTAAAATTGATTGTATATGAAATCAATACTAATGGGGCGATTTTTTGAACAGTTATCATAATAAAACAATTATTTCATCATAATCCTTCCATAACTCTAGGAAATCATCAGTGAAGAGAGGCTGCACCTCTTTTTATCAACAGGGGGATCGATATGATTATTCTAGAAATTATTGAATTATAAAATGAAAATAATCTTTCAGTAATAGATTTTGAGATCACTACAAATAAAAGGATTGATGAGGCCAATGCTTGGATTAAGAAATATTTAAGAGAGGCCAATTGCGAAGACAAGATCAATTGTTAAATTTTCGATTCAACTGAACTCCTATTTCTAACGGTTCGATTTTGCCACTTAGCAAATTGGAACTTATTTTTTTAAGAGGGCTAGATTCTATTTACCAAGTTTAGCTACGATAGAAAGAAATTACGGGCACTAGAGCCTGTATAAATTTAAGTCGCTTTTACTTTCGGTGGTGCTTACTGGATAAGATCAGTGAATATCTGCAAAGTATTTTGGAAAATATTTTCATTAGAGATACCTTAATAGCTAATGGACGATCACTAAAAGACAAGAACAAAGATTGGAAATAATTGAGATGAGATTTTTAAGAAATATAGCAGGATATACTCTGCTGGATAAGAAACGAAATGAAGATATAAGAAAGGAACTAAATATTTTCAAACTTACAGACCGAATAATTAAACACAGCAACGCCTGGAAAGAACATGTTGATAGAATGCCAGAAGGAAGATTTCCAAAATTACTGCTGAATTATAAACCACACGGAAGGAGAAATGTTGGACGCCCACACAGAAGATGGTCTGAACAATTTTAACAATTCTAGCTTTCATGAGACCATAACGAGCGAACAGGCTTATTCCTTGTATAATGAAGAAGAAGAGAAGACGAAAACCCAGAAAGAAATATTAGAACATGGAAATCAAATTTTGTACTATAAAAAATAAATTAGGAACTAATGGAGACGATAATTTTGGAAAAACAACTGGAAAAATCAGTCCAATTTGATAATAATAGAAATATGTAGGCCTGTATAGGAAGCCAGATATAATAAGAACAGTTAAGTCTCGTAAACTGCGATGGGCAGGATATGTTGCACGTATGGGGAATGAAAGACGTGCATGGAAGCTTCTTGTAGGAAAACCAGAAGGAAAACGCCCAGTTGGTAGATCAAGAATGAGGTAGGAGAATAACATTAACTATGATTTGGGGGAAGTAGATTATACAGAGGATGATCGGAAAACATTGGCTCAGGATAGGAATATATGGAGAGCTTATGTCCGCGCAGCCATGAACCTACGGGTTCGATAGTCCCAGTGAGTAAGTATGATTTGAGGGAAGTAGATTATACAGGAATTATTGGAAAGCATTAGCTCAGGATAAGGATCTGTAAGTTTGGATGTATGGAGAGCTTATTTCCGCGCGACCATGAACCTACGGGTTCGATAGTGCGAGTTAGTTAGTTAGTTATGATTTGAGGGAAGTAGATTATACAGGGAATCATTGGAAAGCATTAGCTCAGTATAGGGATGTATGGAGAGCTTATGTCCGCCCGGCCGTGAACCTACGGGTTCGATAGTGCAAGTGAGTTAGTTAGTTATGATTTGAGGGCAGTAGATTATACAGAGAATGATTGGAAACCATTAGCTCAGGATAGGGATGTATGGAGAGCTTATATCCGCGCGGCCATGAACCTACGGGTTCGATAGTGCCAATGAGTATTGTTATTAACTCTTGGGATTCAGTCAATTGTAGATCTAAGTTCATTTATGTAAACAATTTTTGGAATGAAGCCAAGATAGACCCTTGGATGGATAACGAGACCGGAACAGATCTTAAACATATGTGGTTGACTGTTTGATGATGATTATGTATTATTTTTTATTAAAAAAAGTATGTTTGATTGTTTTTACGAGGCTGCAAGTAGCTGATTTCATAGAATCCTTGTAGCGAAATGGAGCTGGCCGAGGGGAGCAAAATAATTACACAAAGAGGTGTTGATGGGGGTGGATTTGAGAGCCGGAGTGGTCAACAGGGAGATACAGCTGGGATTACATCCGTGAATCCTATCTCTCCCTCTCCCTTCATCACATCCCCTCCGGTCATGGTGTTGAAAAAGCTCTTGGACCATATCGTCTTCTAAACAATGTTTCAACTCATTGTACGTCAATAAAATTCCTATTTAGAATTATTTTAAAAATAGAACTCTTTTAACTTCACGCTTATTTGCAGACGCTTTAAAATTTAACTTCGTTTAGCGTCTTGACAGCAAAGCTTAACTGCTATAAAATCATGATTTTGAACTCACTTCCCAGTCATGTCAGAGACTGTCAATTACTATAGCCTATGTGTTTAAATTTAAATTAACTGATATCTTAAGTTCAACACAATGAAAACATTTAGGCCTACTGCTTAACAACTATATTCAACATGTTGTATTATCCATAAATAATAATCTAGAAAGCTTTTCTTACTTTATTTTATTTCTATTCCATGTTTTGTTAGTATTAGCTTATATCAGACCACATCCGTATTGTGTTTCCTTTAGTCTATATTTTAACAGGCCTAATATTTTAAAATTGTATGGTTTTATTATTCCCTGGTTGAGTGGAAGAGAAGGCCAGCTTAAATAACGCATTATTAATTATTATTATTATTATTATTATTATTATTATTATTATTATTATTATTATTATTAATGGTCCACCGCTGTGGTCTCGAGGTAGCGTGCTGCCTTGTCATGCAGCGGCCCGGGTTCGATCCCCGCTCGGGGCAGTTTTTCTGGGTGAGGTTTTTATCGGGGTTTTTCCTCACCTGTAAGACAAATGTCAGGAAAACTTTAAGGCCCAAACGGTCCCCGAAATCATATGGCCATCATCATCCTTATCTTCATTATCACCATCATCTTTCACCGGTGTGGAAAGCAACGGGAAGCTACCACACCTACACAATTCCCTAGTAAAGCTGCAAGCATAGCATGAAAATGCTATGATTGCAGTGAAGGACCTGCCTTCGGGCAGAATTACTATGGATGGATTATTAATATTATTATTATTATTATTATTAATAATATTATTATTAATATTAATATTATTATTATTATTTTATATTATTATTATTATTATTATTATTATTATTATTATTATTATTAGTGTATCTGGGGGTAAAAGTAGACAAAGAGGATAGATAAGAAATTGACATTACGAACGGTCCCCGAAATCATATGGCCATCATCATCATCACCATCCTTATCATTATCATCATCGTCATCATCATCATCATCATCCTTCACCGGTGTGGAAAACAACGGGAAGCTACCACACCTACAAGTCCCTAGTAAATCTGCAAGTATAGAATGAAAATGCTATAAAATAAAATAAGTTAAATATACCTTCTTAGGTAAAATCCGTCGTCCTCTACTTATAAAATATGTATTCTTTATGCCTGTAGGCCTTTCAGAACATCTGTCCCATCTTCAGCAGTTATCTTTCGCTACAGCATCCAGGTTGATGGTTGATGCTGCTGGTCCTAATGTGGCTATGTCGTGACTAAAGCTTCTTCCTGACGATATCGCATAGTGGGTTGTTTAGTCTGGGAGTGCTTTCATTTATTAAAAGCTTGTTGTCTATTTCTTTGATAATTTCCAGGTTTTCCAATGTGTTGATTTTTGTTGGATTTCCCTCTTTGTGTACTGTTGTAAGGGCGTCTTCTATTGAGTTCATTCTATGGCCGGCGTTTATTATGTGCTTAGCGTAATTAGACTTTCCATATGCGTATACGAAATCGTTACGATGTTCTTTAAACCTTATGTTGAAGCTTCTTTTCGTTCTACCTATGTAGAACTTGTCACAGTCTTTGCATGTTAATTTATATACATCCTTGCCATTAAATTTATTATATATATATATATATATATATATATATATATATATATATATATATATATATGAAAATGCTATGTTTGCAGTGAAGGACCTGCCTTCGGACACAATTACTATGGATGGATTATATATTACATTATTATTACCTATTATTATTATCATTGTTAATTGTTATTAACAACAATATAATAGAACAAGTTAATAACTTTACTTATCTTGGCTGCAATCTTTCCTACGACACATGTAAAGACATAGACATAAAATTGGTCAAATTTCAAAAACTTATAGGAACAATGAAAAGCATTCTTTTCCGAAAAGTACGTCCAGATACAATTCTAAAATTTTATAAAACAATGGCTCTTCCAACTCTACTTTATGGTTCTGAAACCTGGACTCTTACTACAGGTAAATTAAATAGGATAGTAGCTGCAGAAATGAAGTTATTAAGACCTTTAGCGGGTTATACGCTTTATGATCACATACGTAATGAAGATATCCGCAAAGCTCTCAACACACCAGCAATAACTGAAATCATTCAAAAATATCAAAATAATTGGCCTGAACACCTTCTGAGAATGCCAAACAATAGACTACCTCTGCAGCTATTGAACTACAGACCCATAGGGCGAAGAGACCCAGGAAGACCTAAGAAGAGATGGAGGGATCAATTTCTTTCCCGAAGCGGAACAGGCCAATGGCCTAATCCATGACTGCCATTGATGATGATATTATTATTATTATTATTATTATTATTATTATTATTATTATTATGTTACAATGTCCCGCGCCGTAGCCGAGCGGTTAAGGTAGGAAACCTTGGCGCAGAGCTACGGGACTTGCGCTGGTTCGAGTCTCCATGGGGGAAGAAATTTTCTCATGGTATTTCGGCCAGTATGGGACCGGTGCCCACCCAGCATCGTGAAGCAATTGGGTAGCTGCAATAAGTAGCGGCTCCAGGTTGAGGAACCAGCTATAACGGCTGGGGGACTCGACATGCTGACCACATGTCACCCCTACACTGGCTGTTGATCATCTACCTCTGTGATTGACACATGTGGATGTGAAGGGCCAGCAGCCGGCTGGTAAAAGGGCAACCGCTGAAAAGTGGAAAGACCCTCAATCGGAAAAAGTATTTAACTTCTGTATGATTTTATGATTCACTGGTTAAGTAGAAGAGAAACCTTATGGCCTTCATTCTGCCAGCTTAAATAAAGCATTATTACTATTATTATTATTATTATTATTATTATTATTATTATTATTATTATTATTATTATTATTATTATTAATATTATTAATATTATTATTATTAATATTATTATTATTATTATTATTATTATTATTATTATTATTATTATTATTATTATTATTATTATTATTATTATTATTATTATTATTATTATTATTATTATTATTATTAAAACAATTAAATTGGTACGGACACATTAGAAGGATGGAAGAAGGAAGACTACCTAAGATAATCATGGATTGGGAACCACAGGGAAGAAAAAAGAAGGGTAGACCAAATATTACGTGGATTCAGGGAATCAATGAAACTAAGAGGGAATGGGAAATAGAAAAAGATATATGGATGAACAGACAATAATGGAAAAATGTGTTGAATCAAATGTGTATTTAATTGTTAACATGGGTACCGGAAAAATGTATATTCATTGTAAAAGCCGGAATAATAAAAAAAATTATTATTATTACTATTATTATTATTATTATTATTACTACTATTGTTATTATTATGTTACAATACTGTTATGAAATGACTCATCTGAATGACGTAAACCTATGTTTTGTTATTATTTAAAAAAAACTCGTACAAAAGTAAAAGCAAACGTTAAACAAGTGTAACTGAAGTAAACTTGACATGAAAAGGTGAAATGATAGTTTAATGAGAGAGGGAATTTTGTGATGCGAAGCTGGGAAAATCGTCATTTCAAGGTTGTTACAGCATTGCTTTAAAGTTTTGTTGCACGCTCGCCTCAGAACAAACACCTAAATGAGATCAGCAGCACGTACTTGCTTTCATCAAGCACCGCATGGAATTACCTGCCCAACACTTCTTTTTGTCAAGTTTCTATTTTCTTGTCTTTCCTACTTTTCTTTTTTTCTTTAAATCTTTTATCCATTTAAAATGTTTTTCTTTGTTTTCTGTTTTAAGCAATTTCCGATTTCTGAATCAGGTTTTCTTTTTTCACATTTTTTTAATGTCCCAGATTTGTCCTTTTTCAACATTTCTCATATTCTCTCATGGCAGTGGCCTAATTGTAACCCACTTTTGAGGTTGGGGCGCCTGGAAGGTGGGGTTACGTTGCCCCGACGGTATGATGGCTGATCATGTTTATAGTGTTGCGCCAGGAGAGTCCCTAATTCTAAGCGTAATCTAAGATGAATATGAATGATGATGATTGCGACGGCCATATGATGTTCGGGGACCGTTTGGGCCTTGAAGTTTCCTGACATTAGTCCATCGCGGTAGCGTGCTGCCTTGTCACGCAGCGGGCCCGGGTTCGATCCTCGGTTGGAACAGTTTTTCTGGGTAAGGTTTTTATCGGGGATTTTCCGCACCTGTAAGAAAAAATTCAGGAAAACTTTAAGGCCCAAACGGTCCCCGAAATCATATGGCCATCGCAATCATCATCATTCATATGTATCTTAGATTAAGACCATAAAGTATTTTCTTCAATTTCTAAGCGAACATTAAAATATCGATTTATCATAAGTAATGCCACGAGTGATTTCCAAATTATCGATAAATTCACGACTCACGAAGTGAGGAGTGAATTTATCTAGAGAATTTGGAAATCAAGAGTGGCATTTGTTAGGATTATTTAACGAATAAAATTAAGCAGTTTACTCACAAATCATTATTTAACTATAGTTATTTTAAAATATTTATATATTTAATGTAAACGGCGATGTTTGAAAACAAATTAGAAGCGATAGGTACGCTTCATCTGCTTCTTTTGTTTATCACTGCAACCAGATGATACTATTTATTGTCAAAGGAACGCAATATTGTAAGAATGCTCTCTAGTGGAGAAAAAATGAAACACATCAAACTGTATATTAATTCATTTCTGATGTCGTATGATGTAAATATGACAATTATATTTTTCTGGATTGTTACCTGGGAAAAAATACATTTAAGAAAGTGCAAACAATGGTTTATTTTTTTTTTGTGGTATAATCAATCATTACAAATGTGTTTATATTAACTCCTGCAAGCGCTATGTGTTGACATTCATGCACTATATATACAATCTGGTAGCCGTATTTCTTATAGCCTCAGTCACTGCAAAATAATGGTCAGACCTGTTCAGAATATTAAAAAGGAGGAGCTTTCTTTAATATGGTAATTATAACACTGATAAATATTTCGTGAAACACGACTCTGATTGGTTGTAAAAAAGAAATCATTGAAACGTGATTGGTCATTGACTCCCATTTGGGGCACGAGTTAAATAGTCAACAATAATTTTCCTTAAGTAAAATTAAATTTCCAAGTCAGTGTATTTGCTTTCTACGTGGAATGTACTAGAACACGAGGGGTGATTCCGCACGCACTTGTCCACGGTACGACATGGATTTGACATGCAGTCCACAGCCTGTTCACGCCGATATCAACACGTCCTCTCATTTTACGTTTTGTACGAGATAAATTTGGAATTACAGATATGTTTGTTTTAATACGTGCACGACAGCTTTGATTACATTGCGTTAAACACAGAATATGTTCCATAGAGAAAAAAAAATTGTTTGTAATGGACTTGGTGAATGATTATATTTATAAATATATTACAATAAATAAATATAATTATAATATATAAAAATATATAAATATATATAATACACAAGTGATCTTCTTGGTGATAAAATATTAAAATATATATGCAGTCAATATGCCCATTTCACCAATTAATGTTTTAAAATGGTCAACAAGTTTCTACAGCCAAGCTGTCATTCTCAAGACCAGATATTGACTCAATATCTGGTCTTGAGAATGACAGCTTGGCTGTAGAAACTTGTTGACCATTTTAAAACATTAATTGGTGAAATGGGCATATTGACTGCATATATATTTTAATATAAATATATATATATATATATAAATATATAAGTATATATATATATAAATATAATTATAATATATATATAAATGATTGTTTATTTGTTTGTTTTGTTTGTACTTCATGCGCGGCCATACCGTTGATCCGATTGTGATGGGGCTTTTGCAAAATGTTCAGGAGATTCCCGGGATGAACATAGGCTATAATAGAGTTGAGATACTCAACTCCTACACCCTTAAAAAAACACCCTTTGTAGTGAAAATCCCCCTTTTTTAACCTTAAATGGCTTACGCTGCCTAAACCATAACAAATACACAAAATTAATGTACACAGAATTGAATATCTGAAAAAAACTTTACAAAAAAGTCCGCGACAGCATATGTTTATCTTTTACAGATAACACACAACAGCCATTTTTGTCTTTTATTGATGCCAAAGAGATCGGGATAAGTAGATTCCCGGGCAAGCGTAGCAGCGCACGGCGGGTATTCTTTTATGGATAACTCAAAATAACGGAATTTTGTCTTTCAGCTCATTTAAGAAAAGTACATCGGGATGCGTAGATTCTCGGGAAACGCCGGGTAATCAGGACGGGGTATCTAAAAATAATAACGATATGAATTTATATTTTTTTTTACTCTTACTTATTCAACTAAAAGCAAAAACACATATTTTATTTAGGTGTAACAGGGCACGCCGGGCATTAGCTAGTATAATATAAATATTTTTTTGCGCGCGATAGTGCGTTTTGTTGTACTTACCAGCAATGGCGACCATTATTGAAAGTTCAACTTCCTACATTTCGGGGTTGCCAACCTAAATAACTATACTGTAATATGCCTATTACATTTACACTCACGTGCGGGAAGTAAAACCACTGCCCTCTATGCATACTAGGCACAATGTATATACAGAAAATATCCAAAAGGTAGTGTTAATATACATTATACGAACCAAATCACTGCTTTTTAAATGAACTGAACTTTATTTGAAACAATATAAAACAATAAATATGTACTTGTGGCCATGTTATCAATAATTGTTCTCAAGGCCTCCTGTTGTTTCAACTAATAAACATTGCCCACACTGTTAACGTTAGTCAATTGTTTATAATGAACGCAAATATTTCCAACAAAGATGTTATTATTTTACTATTGTTTATTATTTTGAAAACACCATCGCGCAAAAAATAATGTACAACGCACGTTTGTGAAGTGTTTTGCAGAATCTCGGAAATTAAAAACCTCGCTATTGTTCGGTTTTTAAATGTTTTGCTCGATTCTGTAAAAGCCACTTCCCAACCTCGCATCATAATATACATACGTCACACTTAGAAATACCGGTACGTTATATAATAGAAAAGGCCAGTTGTTAAATGTGGGAAATTTTGAAGAAGTTGTTGAATTTAAATACCTATGAACAGTAATTACAAACAGGAATGAGGTGAACAAAGAAATTAAACATAGACTCAAATCTGAAAATTCATGTTATTATGTATTAAAGCGACTCTGGTCATCCCAACTTCTCTCAGAAATTACTTTTTTTATTAAGGATTTTTCTCTATGTTACAGTACAGTAGTTATCCGTCAGCACAAATGCATTTTGCTTCGCCACAGATTTCTATCCTCAGCATCTTCTTCTTTGAGGCCTTTGATGAGCATGTTTCTGCTTACTTCATCCATCCACTGTTCCTTGGGTTTCCCCCTCTTCCTCCTGCCTTCAACATTCCAATTCAGCATCATTCTTGGGATTCTGTTGTTCTCCTCTTCAGTTGTCCTTACAATTTCAATCTTCGTTCTTCTATTGTTTCTATAACATTATGTTAAAATTCAACAAAAAATATTGATCTGAAAATATTCAAAACTGTTATATTAAATGGGTGCGAAACATGGACTCTTACTTTAGATTAGATTTATTTAGCCTGGTGGAGTTAAGGCCATGTGGCCTTCTCTTCCACTCACCAGGACAAACATAAATTATATCAGAATATAACAATCTTAATTAACTCTAATATTAAATACTAAATGAAGATTTGATCAAAAAGATAATATCTATTATATTACGATCTATAATGCAACCAGTTAATGCTAGTTAAAATTAAGACTAAAACCAATAATAAAATGTATACAAGCAGACATATTAAATTGTCCCTGTCTAATGTATATAAAAAACAATGAAAAATAACAAAACGGAGGACAAAAGTATTTGAGAATAAGATGTTAGCAAAATTGTTGGACAAAAGAAGGACAAACAGACAGGTGAATGGAGGAGACAGATAACAGTCCTTATGATATATTTTGAAAGGCAGAAAAATAATAATAATAATAATAATAATAATAATAATAATAATAATAATAATAATAATAATAATAATAATAATAATAGTTAAGTCTCAGTAGACAGAAATATATTACTACAAATTTTAGCTGATGATAACGTTCCACAACAATATATTACTAATATCTTCAACATCTATAAAGATAATGAAATCTCTGTTAAACAAGATGGCAAATCATCTTCTTGGGAAAAGATCAACACTGGAGTAAGACAGGGATGTGGACTTTCACCGGTGCTTTTCATTATATACATGAATAAATTAATAAATGAATGGAGGAAAACACAACGAGGATATATACCCATCAATAGGAACCTCAAACTCGATGCTATTCTTTTTGCAGACGATTTAGCTCTTCTGGCACTTTCCGAAAATGATTTGCAACGATCAATTTATAATTTACAAAAATAGCTGCCAAATTTAATATGGAAATATCAATTAACAAAACTAAAATTATGGCATTTCATGGGAAGGACCCCATACAAAGTAAAATCTGTCTCCAGAATAAAATTTAGAGAGATCTAATTAATTTAAAATATCTTGGATATTATCTCTCTATCTGGGATGAAAAGAATATCCCTGAAAAAGTTACTAGTTATAATAAAAGTTTAGGAATTATTAATCAAGTTATGAAACCATCCCTTGTACAAAAAAAACACCAGATTACGTTTATATAACACTTTGGCTAGACCAGTGTTGACCTATGGTAGTGAAGCATGGACACTAAAAAGACAACATGAAAGCAGAATAACGGCTTGTGAAATGAGATTCATGCGCAGAACAGCGGGTTACACCAGATGGGATCGGAAAAGGAACACCGATATCTTAAAAGAATTGAAGACTACGCCAATTTTGGAATATATTAAACTGTACCAACTAAATTGGAAACACCATCTTGAAAGAATGAGTTCAAATCGGATCCCCAAAGCTGTTTATAATTATATACCAAGAGGACGAAGATCACTGGGCCGTCCTATGAAACGCTGGAGGGAAAATTTTCTATAGGATCGTAACAGGCCTTGGCATAATACTTGGAAGGAAGAAGAAGAAGAAGATAGTTAAGTCTCATAGACTGCGCTGGGGAGGGCATGTGGCAAAAATGGGGAATAAAATAGTGGCATAGAAGCTTCTTGTAGGGAAACCAACTGGAAAGTGATCAGTTGGTAGACCAATAATGAGGTGGGAGAATAAAATTAACCATGATTTGAGGGAAGCGCATTATACGGGAATGATTGGAAAACATTAGCTCAGGATAGGAATATATGGAGAGGTTATGTCCACTCAGCTATGAAACTACGGGCTGAATATTACCAGGGAGTTAGTTAGTGTGTTAGATGATTGTAGACTATTTAGGATCTAAAGTTTGCTAAGAGGTGAGAGGAAAACTACGAAGAAATTTCACTCATGAAAGTTGTACCGACCGGGGATCGAACCCAAGCAGGTGCATCTCAGGCAACAACGTTACTTCTAGATCACTATAAGATGTTTCATTTATTTATATACAGAATTTTAATGTTTACACATCTTTCTGCGCCTAAAGTTTTATTTTTCTTCTCCACTCGTCTCTCTCCATCCAATCCATATCCTCCAGTCCTCTTGCTCTCATTCCAGTTCTTATTTCCTGCATCCACGAGTTTCGAGGTCTTCCTCTCCTCCTTCTTCCAGGTGGACACCATTCCAATGTTTTCCTGGGTAACCCTTCTTCTTGCATTCGTCGTATGTGCCCATACCAATTTAATTGCTTACACCGTATATAATCTACTATTGAATAACCAATATTAATTTTTTCTCTTATGACAGTATTTCTTATTTTGTCTAATTTTGAACATCTTGCTCTCTCCACAAGAAATCCATTTTCATCGACATAAGTTTTTGTTCTAAGTTTTTGTTGAATTTCCAAACTTCAGCTCCAAACTTCTCACTATTGAATTATATATTTGTAACTTATTTTTCCTGGTTATATGTCTGTTCCATAAGACTCCATTCATCATTGCTGTTATTGCTCTACCTTTATTTATTCTGTTCTTAATATCACTTTCTTGTTTATCCTCTTTATCTAATTTTACTCCCAGATACTCAAATTCTTCACATCCTCTAATACACCCCTTTTCATCTTCTAATATCAAATCTTCGGTTTCGGCTCCACATCCCATATAAAATGTTTTTTCTAAATTTATTTTTAAACCCCAGTTATCGTATTCGTCCAATAATTTTCTGAACATAAACTCCATGTCTTAATATTCTTGAGCAATTATTATCTGGTCATCCGCAAATAACAGTGTATACATTGTATCTGTTGATCCATCTCCAATTGGTACTCCCATTCCTGAACATTTGTTGCTCCAGTTTGACAGCGCTTTATGTATAAATATCTTAAATAATGTTGGTGATATGCTATAACCTTGACGAAGGCCTTTTGTTACTTTAATTTCTTCTGATATATATTTTCCAATTTTAATTTTAGATACTGCATTTTTATACAAATTTTGTATTGGTTTAATAATTGTATCGTTTATGGCCATATCTTCTAATGCTTCCCACAACTTTAGTAAAAGGACAGCGTCATATGCCTTTTCTAAATCCACAAATGTGAAATTAACTTGTTGGTTGTTATTGTTCGTCTTTTCAATCAATTACTATAAGATGATAATTATTTAATTTTTTACTTTGTAAGTCAGTCGTCCTCAACTAAATTATTAATCTTCTTCAAGTTATTTTAATATGGAGGCCTTTCGAAAACAATATTTCAACTTCTGCGTTTTAATTGGAACTGATGGTGTTATATAGGTAATATCAGCTCCAGTTAAAACGCTGAAGATGGAACATTTTTTTGAAAGGCCTCCATATTAGAATAACTTGAAGTTTAATCATTTAGATGAGGACGGCTGACTTACCAGGTAAAAATTGTATAGTTAACATCTTATTAGGCCTACATAACCTCAACGGTGCTTTAATATGCATTTCAAAAGTGTTGATAGATCACTATGTTACAATTTTTATTTCTTGAAAGATAATTTCACAGTAAAACAGACTAACAAATGGTAATAATTTTCCATGTATAGTTCAACAATTTCAGTTAAGTGTTGGAGGCAGTAATGACGGCGTAGAACCCAATGTTGCTGATTAAATTGGCAAAACACAAATTTCTTCTGCTAGTTATCTGAATGCGGCGGACCGCAGTGAAAACGGAATCTTGTATAACTGTTATTATTATGTATATTGCATAATTAGACACACATTTAAGTGGTTTTTTTTGTTCGTTTTCTTCTGATTTATTTAAAATGTTAAATTAATTGAACCAACTGATGTGTCCAAAAGGATATATTACGAATGTAAGGGTTAATAGAGATAAAAGTGTAGGAAATATTTTAGAAGCTGTCAATCTGCAGTATTTCTGGAGGCAGTTTTAATTTTGTTCGGTGCAAAGCCTCCTGGGATTCTGTTTTCAATTCACAGGCTGTGGACTCTCCCTCCCTTTGGTTACCCGCGGGGAATAATAATGAGAGACTGCATCTCCCACGCTATACTCTCCGAGTATACAAATTCTATCTCAGATTCATGAATTAATTGCCGGATATCAAATATCTGATACTGGCCCAATCACTTTTTCAGCATTTCTACATTCAGTTCTTTGAGGCATATGATATTGCTTGTTATTCTTCTTTAGTAGGTGACTACAACCTCATTGACGTTTTGGCCTCCCCAACAATTTTTCTCCACCTGGATCTATTCTGGATACAGACTGGCCAATTTATAATTTTCATTTCTAATATATATTTTATAACATCATCCTGCCATCTGTTTTTTGGACTTCCAGCTGTTCTGGTGCATATTGGTTTCCATTTGTATACATCAAAATTCTTAAATATATTGGAAGACAGAAATATACCAAATTTTCTTCTGCAGAACATACAAAATATTTACAAGACAACACCATAAAGATTAAATTAAATAACAGATTGTCTGAGGAAGGAATTATAAATCGTGGTGTGATTCAAGGCTGTCCCCTATCACCAACACTCTTTGCTATATATATCAACGAAGTAATATGTTGCTGGAACAAGAAATACAAATTTGGAATAAGAATATCACAAAATACAAAATTAAACACCTTACTGTTAGCAGATGACCAAATAATAATTCCAAATTCAGACAGAAGATAATCTACAGAAAGGTGTGTATGAACTTAACAAAATTACAGAAGAATATGGATTGAAGATATCTACAGAGAAAACGAAAATTATGACATTTCAAGGTGTAGATCCTGTCAGAAGTAAAATAGTACTTGATAATAAAATTTTGGAGCAGGTGAATAATTTTACATATCTAGAATGCTATATCTCATATGAAGAAGAAAAGGATGTAAATGCAAAATATCTAAATTTTTAAGAATTTTAGGGTTAATAAATTCTATCTTCAAGCCACAGTTAGTCCAAAAACATTCAAGACTAAACGTGTATAAAACACTGGCTCTTCCAACTCTTTTGTATGGTAGCGAAGTATGGACGTTGAAACAGAAGGATATACAGAGACTTAGATCTGCTGAAATGAGATATCTTCGGAGGACTGCAGGATACACACTACTAGATCACAAAAAAATGAAGACATCTTAGAAGAATTACACATGGAACCTTTAGAAAACAAAATTTCTGATTATAAGTCAAGATGGATGTAACATGTTCATCGAATGGAAGATCACAGAATATCCAAACTAATGTTAAGATATCAACCTGCAGGAAGAAGAAGACCAGGACGTCCACTCAAAAGACTTCTGGATGGTGTTTCTCTTGAGGCCGAAACAGGTCAACAAATGACCTAAATTTGTGAATGTACTATGATGATGATATTATTCTTACAAGCCTGTCTTCCTGCGTTTTGTTTACATGTCCAAACCTGCGCAGTCTTAGAGCTTAAATATGGTTTATTATATTTTTATTTCGTATTACATTATTTAATTCAGAATTAATTTGTATACGCCATGTGCCATCGCTTTCTCTAATCGGTCCATAAATTCTCCGTAAGATCTTCCTTTCAAAGATTAATAGTTTTTGTTTATCAGACTCTTTCAGTACCCACAGCCATAAGTTACAATCGGTCTTATTACTGTATTATACAGTTTAACATTAGTTAATCTGGAGACAAGTTTAATTTTGAATAGTATTCTATTTGCATAAAAGGTAAAGTGATCCCACTACAGGCCTCAGGAGGCCCTTGGGGTAGTAGGAGGTTAAGGTTCCCACTTTTTCTTGACAATCGGCACTTGATGTCAGCCGGGTTGTCAGCCCTGCGTGACGGCCGCCTTTACCCCAGAACAAGCGTCTGGTACTCATTTCAGTTAGAGGCTGAGTCGACCCCAGGGCCATAGTGCCGCCAGAAGGTTTGGGTCAGTTTAAAAATCCTGACCCCACCGGGACTCGAACCCTCGACCTTCCGGCTTGTAGCGCAGTGCCTTAACCACTACGCTACGTAACCTTTATTACCCAATCAAATTCTTTCACCAATTTCTTCCTCTATATACTTTTTTCCATTTACAGTTGAACCAAAATGTTTATATGATTTTACTTCTTCTAAATTTGTATCATTGATGTTCAGATTACTAATTTTTATTGCTTGTTATTATGTAATTATATTACTATATCACCATCATCATCCTCAAATTCATGGATTAGGTATGTGTCTGTTCCGATCTCACATCTGTTCAACCCAGCGCTTTCTTGGTCTTCCTACCGATCTTAGTCCTCCAGGATTATACATCAGTGCCATCTTTGGTATCCTATTCTCTGTCATTCTCTGCACATGTTCTATCCAATTGTTCGTGTGTTCTTATATTTGTTGAAGAAGTGGTTGTACTTTTAGTTCCTCTCTAATATTCTCATTTCTAATATGATCGTCTCTTGTACAACCTTTCACAGCCCGTAGGAATCTCGTTTCCGCTGCCTGAATTTTACTTTTTTTCTTTTTCCTTCAGGACCCAGGCCTCATTTCCATACATCCTAATATGCTGGCCGATTATTGTTGGACCATTAAAAGGGATGCTCCACAGGCGAAATATAGTAGAAAATCGTATATTTTTACTTTCTAGGTGAGTCTGAATGTTCGAATATTGTGTAATTACGAATGTAGAAAATATTTAAGTGTTTGAAATTATAAATGCCTGTCTCTCGGAAACCTTGCTTGATGGAGAAGAACCGGTATCATATTTGAATTCAGAAGAAAAAATAGTATCAGAATCACATATTTTTCTTTCTGAGACAAAAAAAAGTTTTTTTTTTGTTGCTGAGTGTACAATTTATTTATTCTGCAGAGTTAATGCCACAAGGCCTTCTCTTCCACTCTACCAGCACAAATTAAAGTAGATATTTGATGATATAGCTACGTACAGTATGTAGTTAAATATTATAGAAAAATATATTGAAACAATCTTTATAAAAAATGTAAAAATGATTGTAAATGGTGAGAAATAATTTGAAAAATGAAGCCCTAAGAATAAAATTTGACAGGAGTTTATGAAGGAATTAAAAAACTCACGTCACAGGTTGTAGAGTTTAACCAAAGAAAAAAATGTAGTTGTGACGTAGACAAGTTTTAAAAGCTTGGAGACAATGCGCGCGCAATTACCAGTATGACTGATGATGTAATGTGCACCATGTTTATTCGGATTCAATTTAAACTTTGATAAGCGTATGTCATCTTTTCGATTAATGAGGAATGCCAGCAGTGACAGTGCTCTGCTCCTTTCTTTTCAAAGAGCAAGCGATGCCCCGTCCTCTTTTTCTAGAGTATCTTCTTCCTTTCTCCCCGGGCCATAGTGAGAATTTAATCAGGCCTAATTACTTGCTCTCGACAGCCACTTTTATAATGATGATAAATAGAAACCCTAGCTGTTGCTTTGCTCCACTGTGTGACGACACCAGATTACGGAATTCAATCTTTTAGTCCATTCCACTCTGCAGCTACTTTCACAAAATCTTAACGACGGCCGAGTCCATCTTTATTTCATAAACTTCCAGTTGTAACATAAAAACCAGATGTATGACTGCATTTTCATAAGTAATGCCACGAGTGATTTCCAAATTATCGATAAATTCACGACTCGCGAAGTGAGGAGTTAATTTATCTAGAGAATTTGGAAATCAAGAGTGGCATTTGTTAGGACTATTAACGAATAAAATTAAGCTGTTTACTCACAAATCATTATTTAAATATAGTTATTTTAAAATATTTATATATTTAATGTAAACGGCGATGTTGGAAAACAAATTAGAAGCGATAGCTACGCTTCATCTGCTTCTTTTGTTTATCACTGCAACCAGATCATACTATTTATTGCCAAATGAACGCAATATTGTAAGAATGCTCTCTAGTGGAGAGAAAATGAAACACATCAAACTGTATATTAATTCATTTCTGATGTCGTATGATGTAAATATGACAATTATATTTTTCTGGATTGTTACCTGGGAAAAAATACATTTAAGAAAGTGCAAACAGTGGTTTCTTTTTTTGGTGGTATAATCAATTTCTACAAATGTTTTTATATTAACTCCCGCATGCGGCATGTGTAGACATTCATGCACTATATATACAATCTGGTAGCCGTATTTCTCGCAGGCTCAGTCACTGCAAAATAATGGTCAGATCTGTTCAGAATATTAAAAAGGAGGAGCTTTCTTTAATATGGTAATTATAACACTGATAAATATTTCGTGAAAGATGGCTCTGATTGGTTGTAAAACAAAATCATTGAAACGTGATTGGCCATTGAGTCCCATTTGGGGCATTAGTTAAATAGTCATTCTAATCTTTAGTAATTCTGCCCGAGGGCTGTCTTTCACTGAAATCGTAGCATTTTCATGCTATGCTTTGCAGCTTTACTAGGGAATTATTGCTGGTTGCTTTCCACACCGGTGAAAATTATGATGACTATTTAACTCGTGCCCCAAATGGGAGTCAATGACCAATCACGTTACAATGATTTTTGATTTACAATCAATCACAGTCGTGTTTCGCCTAGAATTTACCAACTAAAGTATATTATAATAAAGAAAGCACCTCCTTTTTTAACATTCTGAACAGGTCATAGCATTATTTTACAGTGACCGACTTCCTAAGAAATACGGCTACCAGATTGTATATATAGTGCATAAATGTCAACACATAGCGCATGCGGGAGTTAATATAAAAACATTTCTAGCAATTGATTATACCACCAAAAAAGATACCACTGTTTGCACTTTCTTAAATGTATTTTTTCCCAGGAAATAATCCAGAAAAATATAATTGTCATATTTACATCATACGACATCAAAAATGAATTAATATAAACCCCCCCACCACCCAGGGTTTAGCTATAAAAAGAGAGACAGTTTCCAACCACCAGCCAGTCTGCAGCCGACTGTTGAGGAGTTCACAGAGAGCACGCAGTATCTCCTGATGAGGTCTACCGCAGCAGTAGACGAAACGTCGAGTAAGAAGACAACCAGACCACGGCCTATAAGCCCGGAAGACGAACCAAATATGGATCAAGACGCCGGCCGTGAAAGCCTACAATTATATATAATGAATATACAGTTTGATATGTTCCATTTTTTCTGCACTAGAGAGCATTCTTACAATATTGCGTTCCTTCGGCAATAAATAGTATGATCTGGTTGCAGTGATAAACAAAAGAAGCAGCTGAAGCGTACCTATCGTTTCTCATTTGTTTTCAAACATCGCCGTTTACATTAAATATATATTTAAATAACTATATTTAAATAATGATTAAACAGCTTAATTTTATGTGTTAAATAGTCCTAACAAATGCCACTCTTGATTTCCAAATGCTCTTGATAAATTAACTCCTCATTTCGTCAGTCGTGAATTTATCGATGATTTGGAAATCACTCGTGGCATTACTTATGATAATGGCCGGATGATTTTCGGGAACCGTTGGACCATAATATTCCTGAAATTTGTCTTACAGGAGAGGAAAATTCCCGAAAAAACCTCACCCAGGAACCTGTATAGACCGGGAATCGAACAAGGGCTCGCTTGGTGAGAAGGCAGCACGCTACCTCGAGACCACAGCGGCGGATTGAATTTTCATTGGTTCAATATAAAACAAAAGCCTGGCGATGATAATAGCCAACTGATGCAGAATTTCTGAAACATAAGGAAAAAATACCAGATCAATCATCATTATCATCATCAACAATCACGGATTAAGCCCATGTGACTTGTTCCGGTCTCATAGATTTTCATTCAAAAAGTTGAATCCATCTGTATAATCTACTTCCCTCAAATCATAGTTAAAGTTATTCTCCCACCTCATTCTTGGTCTACCAACTGGGTGTTTTCCCTCTGGTATTCCTACAACAAACTTCCATAACCCTGTTTCATACCCCATTCATGCCACATGTCCTGCCCATCGCAGTCTACGAGACTTAACTGTTCCTATTATATCTGGCTTCCTATAAAGACCATGTAGTTCACTGGTATGCAGTCTTCTCCAGTCACCTGTCTGTTCATCTCTCTTTGGTCCAAAAATCTTCCTAAGAACTTTATTCTCAAATACTCGTAATCTCCTTTCCTCCTTTAAAGTAAGAGTTCATGTTTCACACCCATATAATATAACTGGTAGAATAATAGTTTTATATATTTTCAGTTTAACGTTTTTTGAAAGGAGTTGACAATTTATATAACATATGTTCTTTTTTTTTTCATGGTATCTTTACCTTGTCGTGGTGGTGTGGCTTGCGTGCTTAAATGATCCTGAGAGCTATGCCGGCGGTAGCATTGCTGCCGATAGGGTTACCCATGCCGGACTGGTCGAAGGTGATAAGCCAGACGAAAAAAGTACCTTGGTCGAAAGAGTGACGATCTTTCACCGTAAAAATACAACCGTCAAGAAATGCGGACATGGGTTCAACTGGGGTAAAATATATGTATTTTTTTATTGTGGCCATTTTCTGTATCTACTACATAGGATCGGTGAAGATCTGAAAAAAAGTTTTCAAAAGTGATTTTCATGAGAACATATTCTATAGACTCATACCTTTTTCTAAATAGATTTTAATCCACATTTGAATCATTACAAATTCTCTCATACAAATAGTCCAAGATTTCCATCAGACAGATCTTCCATGTCGCACTGATTTCACAAGAGCCTGTACCTGTTAATCCACTGACATTAACTTAAGCTTCTTATGATGGACATAGACGGTTGCAGCTCGGAGGTGTAAGTCCCAGACAAGACACGCTGAGGAACTGAATCTCCTTGTAGGAAAAGCCACCTGCCATGCGATACTTATCGATATTACAATAAACGTCTGTCCATCCAGTCCAAACTATCGATAATGCGACGTCTCGTAATATCGAAAACATGTAACTGGCCGGGGGACCACCCAGAAATTGGCGATACTCCATTCGCATTCTTTGTTTTGTCCAAACCAATTAACTTTTTTTATATTGTATCATACACAACGGAGCTACTATTTTAGATTATTACGAAATGACATATGACAGAGATTAGTGCCCTTCCTAGACTAAATTCTATTTCAAGGACTTCTTCATTCTTATAAATAGAGGGTATATGGTATTAAATTTATTTCTTCTTCTTCTTCCTTCCAAGTATTAGGCCAAGGCCTGTTACGATCCTATAGAACATTTTCCCTCCAGCGTCTTCCGGGAAATTCTCGTATAAGACTTGAAAGCATAATAATAGTCCCTTCAATTGGTTGCTGGCCAAAGGAAGGCAAGACCAGTGATGGGGCTGCCACCTTATAGCCTCTGGTCAGGCTTTTCTGGAGAAGAAAAGAAAATAAAGGAGAGAAGAAATGGAAGAAAGGAAAGACTCCCTAGCCCTCGGATGCCCTAATAGCGTCGGGGTCCAAAAAAACAAGAGTTAACCAAGAGAGATTAGATAGTAAAGTTAAAAAGAGTGCAAAACACAAGTAAGTGGAAGAAATGTTTTGCTCAGCTTGGGCACCTTGTGGTCGCCATCCACATATCCCCTAGATGAGGGCCCCTGAGGGATTAAATTTATTTAAATTAACGATATAGACTACTAAATATCAAGACCATTTGGAATTAGAGCAAAACTCAAAACTTCGTCAAGCAATAAATGCATATCCTAGACCTAGGCCTATACTAATACATATTTCAGGTATTTATTTTTCTTTTCGTGTCATATATAGGGTAGGGTGGGCCGAAAAGCTAATTTTTTTATTTCTAAGTTGTAATAGCGCGGAAAAGTTGCAAATTTAAAGACAAAAGAAAAGAAAAAAAATATCAAAATCGGTTGACATCTTTCGGTCGCGCAAAGGCTCTAAAGTTTGACAAAATATGAAAAAAACTTCATTCTTGAGATTTTTTTTAATATCAAGTAGGCATTGCTGATTTTGCTAAGCACGTTTATGTCTGTCTGTGGGATCTGACAATCAAAACTCTGGACCTTATTTATCAAATACCAAAAATGCGTAAAAATATAACTTGTCCATTATTCTGGCAAATTTGGAGCTTATGCGCGACCGGAAGATATCAACTGATCTAAACCAAATTAAATCACAATGTTTTTGGGCTCTGTTTGAAGACGTTACAAACTGTTACATTACGAAAACATCTAATTAAAAAATTTAAGAAATAATCTAAAAAATGAAGTTTTTTTTCATATTTTGTCAAACTTTAGAGCCTTTGCGTGACCGCAAGATGTCAACCGATTTTGATATATCATTTATTTTCTTTTGTGTATATAATTCGCAACTTTTCTGCGCTATTACAACTTCGAAATAAGAAAATGAGTTTTTTTCGGCCGACCCTAATATAGGGCCTAATAATAAGTTTCGTTATATAACAGGAACACTAAAAAGAACTTTGAAAAATAAAGCCAGGAAAGACTCTATAATGAAATTATACAAGACAATGGCAGTTCCTGCTATTACTTACGGATCCGAAACATGGACAGTGACAACACAACAATCTGCCAGAATACAAGCTGCTGAAACGGAATTCCTCAGACCAATAGCAGGATATCAAAGAAAGACAAAAGAAAACAGCAGCTAAAAGTAGAGGAATTAAACACAACAATAGAGAAATACAGAACAAACTGGAAAGAACACTTAGCAAGGATGACTGAGAATAGAATACCAAAAGCAGCACACAGCTATTCACCACGAGGAAGAAGAAGTTTGGGAAGATCAAATAAAATATGAAAAAAAACAGCAATTTGGAGCCCGAACAGGCTAGCAAAAAGCTAAACCGTGACGAAGAAGAAGAAGAAGAAGATATATGTAATGGTGAAGAAGTATTTTAGTCAGTTCTTCATTATTTTCCACGTTGTGGGCGCAATTTTGAAGAAGTAATTCTTTTTCCATGTTATGACGATGTTTTGAAGCAGCTAACTCTCTTCATGCCCGATGTTGTAGTAACATTTTGAAGGATTGGTGTTCCAAAAAGAATTACTGGTTCAGGTTGGGTTTGATTTTCGGTAGAGCTGGATTCTCTTCTCAAGGTCGGAAGTTGGTGCACAGGATAGGAAAACACTTTAAAAATCACTAATAACTGATTCTTGTAGAAATAGTTGTAAATTTATTTACTATTTAATTTCCCAACAAATATATTAGTAAGCAGACTTACTCCCTATATTGATGACATTCTAGGAGATCATCAATGCGCATTTAGAAGAAACAGGTCTACAACAGATCAGATTTTTAGTATAAGACAGATTTTAGAAAAGAAATGGGAATATAATGGTACTGTACATCAACTATATGTAGACTTCAAAAAAGCATATGATTCAATTAAGAGGGAGAAGTTATATAGTATCCTGCTGGAGTTCGGAATTCCTAAAAAGTTAGTTAGACTTATACGAATGTGTCTAAATGGCTCAACGAGTAGGGTGCGTGTAGGCAAACAGTTTCCAGACACTTTTGAAATCCAGAATGGGTTGAAGCAAGGAGATGCACTATCTCCTCTACTATTTAATTTTGTACTAGAGCATGCCATTAAATCTTTAGAGAATGAGGAAGGCTTACAACTGAATGGTATTAATAAGCTGTTAGTTTATGCTGATGATGTAGTACTACTGGCTGATAGCGAGGAGATACTGAAGGCCAACACGCACACACTATTGAGTAACACTAAGAAATTAGGACTGGAAGTAATATCAGTAAAACTAAATATATGGTCACACGTAGAAATACATTATATAATGGAAATGGACAGCTAACGACAAATGAGGGAAATTTTGAGGAATTGGCTGAATTCAAATACCTAGGAACAATAATCACAAATAGGAATGAGAATGCACAAAGAAATTAAACATAGGCTCAATTCTGGAAATGCATGCTATTATGCATTGCAGAGACTTTTGATGTCCCAACTCCTTTCAAAAAACGTTAAGCTGAAAATATATAAAACTATTATTCTACCAGTTTATATTATATGGGTGCGAAACGTGGACTCTTACTTTAAGGGAGGAAAGGAGATTACGAGTATTTGAGAATAAAGTTATTAGGAAAATTTTTGGACCAAAGAGAGATGAACAGACAGGTGAATGGAGAAGACTACATAACAATGAACTACATGGTCTTTATAGGAAGCCAGATATAATAAGAACAGTTAAGTCCCGTAGACTGCGATGGGCAGGACATGTTGCGCGTATGGGGAATGAAAGACGTGCATGGAAACTTCTTGTAGGAAAGCCAGAAGGAAAACGCCCAGTTGGTAGACCAAGAATGAGGTGGGAGAACAACATTAACTATGATTTGAGGGAAGTAGATTATACAGGGAATGATTGGAAAGCATTAGCTCAGGATAGGGATGTATGGAGAGCTTATGTCCGTGCGGCCATGAACCTACGGGTTCGATAGTGCCAGTGAGTAAGTAAGTATTTAATTTCCCAGCAGATCAAGTAAATATAGGTGGTATTATTCTTAACCGTCAATTAAAATTAAATTATTTTCTTTTCTTGAATCAAATATCACATTTTATCAGGAGAGCTGTTATTGCTTCTATCCTTGATGAAAGTTATATGCTGACTGACTAGTGTAATTCTGTTATAATTTTAAAGAACATTATTACATCACATGATTTTATATTTAAATTCTATTGGTTAATGGTCCATTAAATGCCAGGTTTAAATTTTATTTGTTAAATCAAAAAGTTAATTGTTTTAACACCCAATCAGAATTTAGTATACTTTTATTTAAAAATATTAAGTTAAGCAGGTGTTCCTATTACAGTTATAACAGAAAGCTTTATATTTCAGACAACAATGACTTAAACACAATTTTAAAAGCATTATTTAGAAAGACTGTTATATAATACAATTTCTTCAATTGTTACTGAGACATTTTTATTCAACAATGAACAACAATGAATTATTTAGATGTTTTTCTTTATTTAAGTTATATTTAAATATTAAAAGAATTTTAAAATATAAAATTATTAACTTTAATTTTCATATTTATTATGATATTAAAATCCTGCTATAATGGTCAGTTCGGAAACGGACCACACTGTAAACTGAAGGTGTTTAACTACATAAGAACTAAACCTTGGATGAGTGTACGTCTACGGAAACGGACCACAGCGAAAACTCTGTGTGTTTAATTATATAAGACCTAAACCTGTGACTCGAACTTATCATTCCTTGATAATGACATGTGGGATCATGCCGAAACGTAGGAATCAGTGGCCAGAGGCCGAACTTGAATCCAAGACGCGGAAAACCCAAGAAACATTTCTTAATCATATTTATATCCCGGATGTTACTTACTTACTTACTCACTGGCACTATCAACCCGTAGGTTCATGGCCGCACGGACATAAGCTCTCCATACATCCCTACCCTGAGCTAATGCTTTCCAATCATTCCCTGTATAATCTACTTCCCTCAAATCATACTTAATGTTATTCTCCCACCTCATTCTTGGTCTACCAACTGGGCGTTTTCCCTCTGGCTTTCCTACAAGAAGCTTCCATGCAAGTCTTTCATTCCCCATACGTGCAACATGTCCTGCCCATCGCAGTCTACGAGACTTAACTGTTCTTATTATATCTGGCTTCCTATAAAGACCATGTAGTTCATTGTTATGTAGTCTTCTCCATTCATCTGTCTGTTCATCTCTCTTTGGTCCAAAAATTTTCCTAAGAACTTTATCTCAAATACTTGTAATCTCCTTTCCTCCCTTAAAGTAAGAGTCCATGTTTCGCATCCATATAATAATAGTTTTATATATTTTCAGTTTAACATTTTTTGAAAGGAGTTGGGACATCAAGAGTCTCTGTAATGCATAATAACACGCATTTCCAGAATTGAGCCTATGTTTAATTTCTTTGTGCATCTCATTCTTATTTGTGATTACTGTTCCTAGATATTTGAATTCAGCCACTTCCTCAAAATTGTCCTCATTTGTCATTAGCTGTCCATTTCCATTATATAATGAATTTCTACGTGTGACCATATATTTAGTTTTATTGATATTTACTTCCAATCCTAATTTCTTAGTGTTACTCAACAGTGTGTATCCCGGAAAATCTACAACATATATATATATATATATATATATACACACACACACATAGTGTACATTACATACAAACACACGAATGATTGCCATGCCATCTTCGGTATCTAGGCTACCAGATAAGTTCGGTGAAAAATCTAAAAATATTTACATAAGAACAACCTCAATAGTTTCATTACTTCGGAATTCGCTAACTTAACACTGTACTAGCTAGTATGGACGGCGAAAGTAATGTACCTATAATCTTATTGGCAATTGAATTGAGACGAGAGAACTGGGGAAGTGAATGGAGTGTGAATCTTGTAGAATAACGCATTCAATTCTGCACTTGCGGCCATCTCCCTCGCTTCCCCCTCGTCTAATTAAACACGAGGGGGGATGTAATGAGGTAAGGTAGAGTGAACCTCATCTGTTCGCAACTCTACTCCCTAAACACAACTCAAATTAGCAATGTCATTCATTGTTATAATCACCTGTTAATTGTCACTGAAATATTGTCCACGCTCTCAGGAGCTTTGTAGACCTGCTCCTTCTGTTTTGTTCATTTTTTAAATTGTATTTTTTACAGCAAAATAATAATTTGAACAAAACGAAGTAGGCCTATATGGTACATAGTGTTCTGCCCAAGAGCAGGTTTTTCACTGCAAACTCAGCATTCTCCACTCTTCCTCTAATTCAGCCTTCCTTTTTGTATCCGCATACAAATAATTTATTATAATATTACTTAAATAAAAATAAAACGTAGTTTTACTTGATTTTCATATTGATTATATAATTCAGTGACAGCTGTTTCGGTACACTGTACCTTCTTCAGACCTGTTAACAAATTATGAATTGTGTCCCAACTGATCGAAGCAACAATACAAACAATTTTATTTAAATTTTTTAATTTAACAAAGGGGTTTCATTTAAATCAAGTTGAGAATTTAACAGTTTGTTACTACTTTTAAATTTATTAATTTCTACAGCCTCCAAAAGATCTAACTTCTTACCCTTATCACAAACATGTAAAACTTCAAAATTTGGATCGAAACAATGATTAAATTGGAATAGGTGGTTAGCATATTTTGAATATTCTAAATTTCTGTTATATGCTCTAAAATTTAAATAAAATTGTTATATTGTTGCTTAGATCAGTTGGAACACAATTCATGATTTGTTAACATGTCTGAAGAAGGTACAGTGTACCGAAACAGCTGTCACTGAATTATATAATAAATATGAAAATCAAATAAAACTACGTTTTATTTTTATTTAATTAATATATATGGATTTTCATCAAGTAAACACCAACTCAATTGATTATTTTAATATTCCCTATCTGATTTTTTTTTCTGCCTCTAACCTTCTTTTCGTTCCACGCCGTAGCGGAGTGGTTAAGACAAGTGGTGTAGAGCTGTGGGACTTGCGTTGTTTCGAGTCTCCATGGGGGAAGAAATTTTCTCATGGAATTTCGGTCAGTATGGGACCGGTGCCCAACTACCATCGTGAGGTATTTGGGTAGCTAGAATAAGTAGCGACTCCAGGTTGAGGAGACCAGCTATAAGTAGGCTAGTTGAAATATTAATCAAGAAACTTTATTTCAAAATGGCGTCTGACGGTTATATATATGTCATCATCATCATCATAGTAAATTCACGAATTTAGGACATCTGTTGGCCTGTTTCTACCTCAAGAGAAACACCATCCAGAAGTCTTTTGAGTGGACGTCCTGGTCTTCTTCTTCCTGCAACTTGATATCTTAACATTTGTTTGGGTATCCTGTGATCTTCCATTCGATGAACATGTTGTACCCATCTTGACTTATAATCAGAAATTTTGTTTTCTAAAGATTCCATGTGTAATTCTTCTAAGATGTCTTCATTTTTTTTGTGATCTAGTAGTGTGTATCCTGCAGTCCTCCGAAGGTATCTCATTTCAGCAGATCTAAGTCTCTGTATATCCTTCTGTTTTAACGTCCATGCTTTGCTACCATACAAAAGAATTGGAAGAGCCAGTGTTTTATACACTTTTAGTCTTGAATGTTTTTGGAATAACTGTGGCTTGAAGATAGAATTTATTAACCCTAAAATCCTTTAAAAAATTTAGATATTTTTGCATTTACATCTTTTTCTTCTTCATATGAGATACTGCATCCTAGATATGTAAAATTATTCACCTGCTCCAAAATTTTATTGTCAAGTACAATTTTACTTCTGACAGGATCTACACCTTGAAATGCCATAATTTTTGTTTTCTCTTTAGATATCTTCAATCCATATTCTTCTGTAATTTTATTTATCTTCAATCCAAATTCTTTTGTAATTTTGTTAAGTTCATACAGACCTTTCTGCAGATTATCTTCTGAATTTGCAATTATTATTTGGTCATCTGCAAATAATAGGGTGTTTAAGTTTGTATTTTCTGATATTCTTATTCCAAATTTATATTCCTTGTTCCAACAACATAGCCTATTACTTCGTTGATATTCATCGCAAAGAGTGTTGACGAGAGGGTGCAAACTTGTCTCACACCACGATTTATAATTCCTTCTTCAGAAAATCTGTTATTTAATTAATCTTTAACAGATTATATTTGTTATTGATATTATCGTGGTTATTAAAATATACGCTCTATTAGTTCACGTTCGAACGATTCAGACTGAACTAAATCGATAGTTGACAAGTCATCATCATCATCATCTTCATTCATGGATTAGGTCTGTTGACCCGTTCCGACTTCAGCCCATCTCTTTCTAGGTCTGCCCACATCTCGGGTGCCTTTAGGTTTGTATTTTGTTATTTGTTTTGGATATCTATCTTCATTCATTCTGTCTATGTGTTGCTTCCATTTTTGTCTATATGTATCCATTTTATCAGTTATTGCAAATATTTCAAGTTCCTGTCTTATTTCTGTGTTCTTGATTCTGTCTTCCTTAGTGCACCCTTTAACAGATCTCAAACATTTCATTTCTGCCGCCGTTATCCTACTTAGATCTTGTTTTTTATGTATCCAGGCTTCTGAACCATAGAGCAGTACCGGTACTGCCAACGTTTTATAAAATTTCAATTGGGTCTCTCTTGTTGTTTTGTTATTTAGTGATCGTTTTATCGTACCACATATTCCCTGGAATTTTGCTATTTTATTAGTTATATCATTATCATAATTAAATTAAATGTCACATCCTAGATAATTGAGATGGTTCACCTGTTCTATGATTTTGTTTCCTATTACTATTTTCGATCTGATTTGATGTTTCCCTTGGAATGCCATTACCTTAGTTTTTTCTATGGATATTTTGAGATTATATTGTTCACATATATTATGAAGTTTAAAAATATTCCTTTGAAGTTCGTCTTCTGTATTTTGCTATTATTACCTGGTCATCAGCGTATAATAATGTTTTCAAGTAGTGTGTTTTATCCAATTTTATTCCTTTATTTTACAAGTAAGTTTGATAATTAGGTTACATAGATCACTTCGAAACATCTATTTTTTGAAGGAAATCGATTTGAAAATGTCTGGACAAATAAACATAAGAGCAAGCCGTTTGAATTATAAATTATAAATTCAACAACACCCGACTGCAAGTATTAAATATTTATCTGCACTTATCAATTTATCTAAAAAGGAATTTCAATAGAGATTTATTCTAAAAGTTGCAATAAATTATTTTATAATTTACTGAGAATTTATGTTAATTATAAAATAATTTTTTCCTATCAGAACGTATCTTTTTATACAATTTTTTAAACATTTGACGTGCGATAAAACAACGCTATTTAACAAAGCGAAGAAACGAAATGTTACGATTGTTAGCAGGTTACATAAAAGGTAAATTAATCCCACTACAGGCCAAACGAGACGCTTGGGGTAGTAGGAGGTTAAGGCTCCCACATTTTTATTCAAGATACGCAGCTAAGATTATAGGCTACTCAATGATGGCACTACCAGTGACGATGTGTGGAAATGAGGCCTGGGTCCTGAAGGAAAAAGAAAGAAAAAAGTAAAAATTCAGGCATCAGGCAGCGGAAATGAGATTCCTACGGGCTGTGAAAGGTTGTACAAGAGAAGAACGTAGATTAGAAATGAGGATATTAGAGAGGAACTAAAAATACAACCACTTGTTCAATAAATATAAGAACGCAGTAACAATTGGATAGAACATCTGCAAAAAATGACAGAAGATAGGATACCAAAGATGACACTGATGTAGGCCTATAATCCTGGAGGATGAAGATCGGTAGGAAGACCAAGAAAGCGCTGGGCAGAACAGATACTTACTTACTTACTTACTTACTCACTAGCACTATCGAACCCGTAGGTTCATGGCCGCGCGGACATAAGCTCTCCATACATCCCTATCCTGAGCTAATGCTTTCCAATCATTCCCTGTATAATCTACTTCCCTCAAATCATAGTTAATGTTATTCTCCCATCACATTCTTGGTCTACCAACTGGGCGTTTTCCCTCTGGCTTTCCTACAAGAAGCTTCCATGCAAGTCTTTCATGGGCAGAACAGATGTGAGCCCTAATCCGTGAAGTTTGATGATGATGATGCCTTTTTAAATAAATTGGAATTTGATATCATCCGAGTTGTCTGCCCTACGTGACGGCCGCCTTTACTCCATATTAAGCGTATGGTACACATTTCCGGTAGACCCCAGGGGTATGGTACCACCAGTAGGTTCAGGTCAGTTAAAAATTCTGACCTCACCGGGATTCGAATCCTTGACCTTCAACTTCGCTATGGCGTGTCCCCAGCACCTTAAATAGGCGTATTAATCGATAAAATCCGACGAAGTTATAACTAATTCACGAACCCCGAGCCTCATGGCCGCTCGGACGTATGCTCTCCATACATCCCAATCCTGTGCTAATGGCGGGCGCTTAAACTGCGTCAATGGATTAGAATGGATTTTATTATAATAGTGGCATCCGCTATAGCTTACATATTTAGCAAAGATGATTAAAAATTTTGCAGAAAATTGTTGTTGAAACCAAAATATTAAACTAACTTCCTGACACATACGCTTTTGATACTTTATCTATTCAGAGCTAATGTTTTTCACTCATCTACTCCCCTCATATCATTCCTGGTCTACCAACTAGGCGTTTTACCTCTTGGTCTTCCTACAACAAGCTTCCATCACCCTTTTTCATCCCCAATTCGTGCTACATGTAGGCCTACTGCTCATTGCAGTCTAGGAGACTTAACTGTTCTTTTTAGGCCTAGGCGTATATAATAATAATAATAATAATAATAATAATAATAATAATAATAATAATAATAATAGCTTTATTTTACCTGGCAGAGTATATGTTTCTCGTAAAAATCATGTCGCTCACTGTTATGTAGTCTTCTCCATTCACCTGTCTGTTCATCTCTCTTTGGTCCAAAAAGTTTCCTATGAACTTTACATCAAATACTTGTAATCTTCTCTCCTCCCTTAAAGTAAGAGTCCATGTTTCGCATCCATATAGGTTAATATCACTAGGAGAATAATAGTTTTATATATTTTCAGTTTAACGTTTTTTGAAAGGAGTTGGGACGTCAAGAGTCTCTGCAATGCATAATAGCACGCATTTCCAGAATTGAACCTATGTTTAATTTCTTTGTGCATCTCATTCCTGTTTGTGATTATTGTTCCTAGGTATTTGAATTCAGCCACTTCCTCAAAATTTCCCTCATTTGTCATTAGCTGTCCATTTCCATTATATAATGTATTTTTATGTGTTAACATATATTTAGGCTACTTTATTGATATTTACTTCCAGTCCTAATTTCTTAGTGTTACTCAATAGTGTGTGCGCGTTGGCCTTTAACATCTCTTCGCTATCGCTAAATAGTACATCAACAGCTTAATTCCATTGAGTTATAGGCCTTCTTCTGCCTCTAAAGATTTGATGGCATGCTTTAGTAAAAAGTTGAATAGTAGGCCTACATCTCTTTGATTTAACCCATTGTCAATAATTTCAAAACTAAATTTTCCCACATGCACCCTACTTTTTGTGCCATTTAGACACAACTAACGTTGTAGGAATTCCAAACTCCAGGAGGATACTATATGCCTATAACTTCTTCGTTTCATGTGATAGACCTAGGGCTCTGTTACGGTCTCAAACCAACGTTTGAAGGGTCTGCTGAAAGATCTCTTGCCTGGTGACTGGTAATTTAAGATCTGACGTGATATTCTTGTTCTGCTCATTCTTCTTACGTGTGATTTCCAGTTGTTTCTGTATTTTTGTACATATTCCATGACTGATTCTGTTTGTAATTCTTTGAATATAACTTCTCCCTCTTAATTGGATCGTATGCCTCTTTGAAATCTGCATAGGCTATATTAATAAGGTGTCAGTGTATTTTTAACATCAGTCGATGAAAGCAGCCCTTGATGGATTTTGTCTAACATTGTGTTGATATGCGACTGAATAAAATGTTTTATAGAAGTTTACGCTAATCACCTAAAATACATTAGCTATGGTAAGTAGTGATCTCAACACGTGACAGCACAGTAAACGCTTGTTTCCGCGAAGTAGTGTTTCTAACATTGTAATTACGCACTTCCTATTTAAACTACTGTCTCAAATTATAGTACAAGAAAACTGCATGTCACTTTAAATTACTTACTTCATTATTATTTTTCCAATATTTATTCTACAAATTCCCTGAAGTGTATAGTACAATAGTATCGCCATTTTAGAAACATCTTACTTATTTTCTGACTAGCCTACATGAAGTCCAGGTCAGACGATAGCATTTTTTCCTGTGTTGCCCGTGGTCTGAAATTTGGGTTAAGTTTTGATTAAAGATTAAATTAAATAAAACTGCTAAAGTTTTATACCATTTTCGTATTTATTTTAATATAAGTTTGTTACAACTCTTCCAGTACTTCGTACATTCTCCAGACGAATACTACGAATACAAATGAATTTTGTTATTATTTAGGCCCTATAGGCCTACAAGCTGATAAAACAGCACAAATATCAGGATCTATGAAAGATTTAATTTGGTAAAACAAACATATGTCAATAGAAAGCAAAACCCGCATATACAAAACGATAGTTCGACCAGTTATTGTATATGGAGCAGAAACTAGGGCTGATACAACAAAAACTAAACAAATAATAAGCACATGTGAAATGAAAAATCTTAAGAACTATTCAGGGGAAAACATTATTTGATAAAATACACAACACAGAAATTAGGGACAAATGCCATATTCAAGACATAACCAAATTTATTGTAGATAGACGAAAATATTGGAAGGGTCATATAGAAAAAATGGAAGACAACCGACTTGCAAAAAAGAGCTAAAGAAGATAGACCAATGGATGGGATAAGAACAAGAGGAAGACCAGCCAAGAGATGGATAGACAGTGAATGCACATCCAATACGTCTTCCTCCGAGGAGTGATTTTGGAAATAAACAGGATGAAAATCCTACAAATTAAGTTTAAGAAGAAGAATATAATAATAATATTATCATTATCATTATTATTATTATTATATTATTATTATTATTATTATTATATTATTATTATTATTATTATTATTATTATTATTATTATTATTATTATTATTATTATTATTATTATATTATTATTATTATTAGGCCTATTATTATTATTATTATTATTATTATTATTATTATTATTATTATTATTATTATTATTATTATTATTATTATTATTACAAACCATAATTCAGAGCATTTAAACATATGGTGCTGAAGTCTGGCAAATTCCTACCAGGGAAATGAAAAGAATTTTAAGTACAGAAATGGATGTTTTAAGATGATCAACTGGAAAATAGAATACGAAATAAAGAAGTAAGGGAAATTATGGGAGTGCAAGAGGAGCCGGACATCATAGACATTATAGAAAACAAAATATTACAGTGGTATGGCCATATCAAAAGAATGTCAGAGCAAAGATTGCCTAAAATTGTTATGGAATGGATCCCAATGGAAAGAAGGAAGAGAGGAAGACCGAAGAAAACTTGGATAGAAGGGGTACAAGCAGCTATGAATATCAGAGAATTGGAGGAAGATCAATGGATGGGCAGAGAGGAATGGCGTTTGGTTTCCGGAAGACGGCGGCAGCTGCCGTGATACCGGATGATGATGACGATTATTATTATTATTATTATTATTATTATTATTATTATTATTATTATTATTATTATTATTATTATTATTATTATTATTATTATTCCTATTATTAGCCTCCGTTAGTTATTTCAGTCGCGTATTATGTTCATTTTTGTCCTCCAAATGAAGCTTTATGTCTGGTAAAATCTGATACTTTGTTCTTAGTAAGCGAAGCCAATTATAATAAAACAGATGATGGTGGATGAAAGAATGAATCCATGGCCTTCTCAGTGGAAGAGATCAGACAAAAAGAAGAGATGGCCTCTAATTATAGAGCTCAGACTACCTGGATGTCAAGTCAATCCGGTGAGATCCCACCTTCACGTATTGGCAATGAAACCTCTACCTGATGGACGTCTTCTAGCCTGTGTACAGGAGATATAATGAAGTGCCCCACAGGTCCAACGTTGAATTCCATCTAATTACTTTTTTCTGTAGGTATCATGTTTGTATTTTTCCATCCTGTCTTGAATTTTCTAATTACTGGCTGTTTTTATTCGCACTGAAGTCCTTTTATATCCTTTTTCTTTTTCTCGTTTAAAAATTTACGATTTTACAACATACGTAGGCCCTATAGTGGATTCAGTATTTTAGTTTTTAGGCCCTTTGCATTGTGGTTAGTCCACCGTTGTGGTCTTGAGGTAGCGTGCTGCCTTGTCACGCAGCGGGCCCAGGTTCGAGCCCCGGTCGGGGCAGTTTTTCTGGGTGAAGTTTTTATCGGGGTTTTTCCTCACCTGTAAGACAAATGCCAGGAAAACTTTAAGGCCCAAACGGTCCCCGAAATCATATGACCATCATCATCATCATCAACACCCTTATCATCATCATCATCATCCTTCACCGGTGTGGAAAGCAACGGGAAGCTACCACACCTACACAATTTCCTAGTCAAGCTGCAAGCATAGCATGAAAATGCTATGATTGCAGTGAAGGACCTGCCTTCGGGCAGAATTACTATGGATGGCATTGTGGTTAGTTACTTCTATTTTGCACGGATAAGTATTTTGCGTATCAAGCGGCGTTGCCACATTTTATTCACTGACACTAACATACTAGGCTATATTATAATAATACTGCACAAGACGAAAGTTGCAACGCTGTTATGATAATTATGTCCACGCCGAGTTGACATGGTAACGTCATTTAAAAATGCTTATTCTTCTTCTTCTTAAACTTAATTTGTAGGATTTTGATCCTGTTTATTTCCAAAATCACTCCTCGTAGGAAGACGTATTGGATGTGCATTAACTGTCTATCCATCTCTTGGTTGGTCTTCCTCTTGTTCTTCTCCCGTCCATTGGTCTATTCTACGCTATTTTGTGTATCCGCTATGGTCTCGAGGTAGCGTGCTGCCTTGTCACGCAGCGGGGCCGGGTTCGATCTCCGGTCGGGGCAGTTTTTCTGGGTGAGGTTTTTATCGGGGGTTTTCCTCACCTGTAAGACAAATGTCAGGAAAACTTTAAGGCCCAAACGGTCCCCGAAATCATATGCCCGTCATCATCATCCTTCACCGGTGTGGAAAGCAACGGGAAGCTACCACATCTACAATTCCCTAGTAAAGCTGCAAGCATAGCATGAACATGCTATGATTGCAGTGAAGGTCCTGACTTCGGGCAGAATTACGATGGATGGATGAAGTAATATAAAACAAAACAAACTTAAGATAAAAACTTAAAATATGTACCTCTTTGGCAGGTGCCGCCGTCCTCAACTATGTTAAAGTATTATATTTAAAATATGATCTGGAGGCATTTCGGAAGTTAACTTCCATCATCAGCATCATGAGATTGTGCTACAAGTTGTTGTTGTTTACGACGATGTAGAGTCCAAGTGTTTGTAGCAGCAACTGACTTGTTTTTGACGATCTCGTATAAGGGGTTGTTTGACTGGGGTGCGTTCTCATTAAGAAGTAGCTAAGGTGTTGTTTGTTTCCTTTATAATCTCAAGGTCTTCAAATATATTTATCTTTGCCGGAATGTTTTCTCTGTGAATTATCGTGAGAGTATTTTCTATTGTGTTCATTTGGTGACCGGCGTTAATGGGATCTTTTGGCATAGCTTGATTTATCACCCGCGTACATGAAATCTTTTAGGTGTTCCCTATATCTTATATTAAAGTTTCTGATTGTCCTGACAACAAACTTACTTATTTACTCACTGGCACTATCGAACCCGTAGGTTCATGGCCGCGCGGACATAAGCTCTCCATACATCCCTATCCTGAGCTAATGCTTTCCAATCATTCCCTGTATAATCTACTTCCCTCAAATCATAGTTAATGTTATTCTCCCACCTCATTCTTGGTCTACCAACTGGGCGTTTTCCCTCTGGCTTTCCTACAAGAAGCTTCCATGCAAGTCTTTTATTCCCCATACGTGCAACATGTCCTGCCTATCGCAGTCTACGAGACTTTACTGTTCTTATTATATCTGGCTTCCTATAAAGACCATGTAGTTCGTTGTTATGTAGTCTTCTCCATTCACCTGTCTGTTCATCTCTCTTTGGTCCAAAAATCCTCCTAAGTACTTTATTCTCAAATACTTGTAATCTCCTTTCCTCCCTTAAAGTAGGAGTCCATGTTTTGCATCCATATAATATAACTGGTAGAATAATAGTTTTATATATTTTCAGTTTAACGTTTTTTGAAAGGAGTTGGGACATCAAAAGTCTCTGCAATGCATAATAACACGCATTTCCAGAATTGAGCCTATGTTTAATTTCTTTGTGCATCTCATTCCTATTTGTGATTATTGTTCCTAGGTATTTGAATTCAGCCACTTCCTCAAAATTTCCCTCATTTGTCATTAGCTGTCCATTTCCATTATATAATGTATTTCTACGTATGACCGTATAGACAACAAACTTAGAATACATTTTCAGAATATAAAATGCACTCTGACGCACAAAGAGTGAATGCAAAGGAGAATGACATAAACAAAACATTATATAGACCTAATAGACATTATACAATAGTCTAATACCAACTAAATAACTAATTCACTGGCACTATTGAACCCGTAGGTTCATGGCGTGGACATAAGCCCTCCAGACATCCCTATCCTGAGCTAATATTTTCCAATCATTTCCTATATAAGCTACTTTCCTCAAATCATAGTTAAATCTTATTCTCCCACCTCATTCTTGGTCTACCAACTGGGCGTTTTCCCTCTGATCTTCCTAGAAGAAGATTCCATGCACGTCTTTCACTCCCCATTAGTGTCACATGTCCTGCCCATCGCAGTCTACGAGATTTAACTGTTCTTATTATATCTGACTTCGTGTAAAGACCATGTAGTTTATTGTTATGTAGTCTTCTCCATTCACCTGTCTGTTCATCTCTCTTTGGTCCAAAAATTTTCCTAAGAACTTTATTCTCAAATAAGTCTAGTACCAAACTTAAGAAAATAATTAAATAGGCCTACATTAAGTCATAATAAAAAGCAAAACAAATTTAGAGGTATCGCTCGGTTTTTAATTTCCGAGATTCTGTAAAACACTTCACAAACGTGCGTTGTACATTATTTTTTGCTCGGTGGTGTTTTCAAAATAATAAATAATAGTAAAATAATAACATCTTTGTTGGAAATATTTGCGTTCATTATAAACAATTGACTAACGTTAACAGTGTGGGCAATGTTTATTAGTTGAAACAACAGGAGGCCATGTTTACGTATTTATTGTTTTATATTGTTTCAAATAAAGTTCAGTTCATTTAAAATGCAGTGATTTGTTTCGTATAATGTACATTAACACTACCTTTTTGGATATATTTTTATATACTCCTGTACATTGTACGTTAGGGTGGGCCGAAAAAACTGATTTTTTTATTTCGAAGTTGCAATAGCGCGGAAAAGTTGCGAATTATATAGGCCTAGACAAAAGAAAAGAAAAAATCAAAATCGGTTGACATCTTCCGGTCGCGCAAAGGCTCTAAAGTTTGACAAATATGAAAAAAAAACTTAATTTTTTAGATTATTTCTTAAATTTTTTAATTAGATGTTTTGGTAATGTAACAGTTTGTAACGTCTTCAAATAGAGCGTAAAAACATTGTGTTTTAATTTGTTTTAGATCAGTTGATATCTTCCGGTCGCACATAAGCTCCAAAATTTGCCAGAATAATGAACAAGTTATATTTTTACACATTTTTGGTGTTTGATAAATAACTCCCAGAGTATTGATTGTCAGATCCCACAGATAGACATAAACGTGCTTAGCAAAGATCAGCAATACCTACTTGATATTAAAAAAAAAAAAAAAATAATTGTAAAAATGAGGTTTTTTTCATATTCTGCCAAACTTCAGAGCCTTTGAGCAACCGTAAGACGTCAACCGATTTTGATAATATTTGTCTTCTTTTTAGCAATATAATTCGCAACTTTTCCGCGCTGTTATAACTTCGAAATTTAAAAAAATGAATTGTTTCGGCCCACGCTATTGTACGTAGTAGGCCTAGGTAGTGGTTTTACTTCCCGCACGAGGTTTGTAATATGTAGGCCTAATATCACAATAGGCCTACAGTTATTTAGGTTGGCAACCACGAAATTAATATAAAATTATGGAATATTCACCTGAAAGGTCCGTCTCCTCAACTTAATTAATCATTTAACTGTAACGCTTTCGGGACTTGTCCCATCATCGGCAGGATTAAAAACTGGCGTTTCACTGAAGATCTGGTAGAGGGGGTTGCATGTATTGGGTTCGTTTTCGTTTATCAGGCTGTCGTTGTTGTGAGCTGCTTTCATGATTTCCATCTCTTCGAGTACGTTTATCTTCGCTGGATTATTTTCTCTGTGCATTACTGTTACCGTGTTTTCAATAGGCCTATTTAACATGCGTTGTTCTTCAGGTGAATATTCCATAATTTTATATTAATTTTGAATAATACCTCAACGGAACACATCATGAATCTTATAAAAGTTAACCATGAAATGTAGGATGTTGAATTTTCAAACTTGGTCGCCATTGCTGTAAGTACAACAAAACGCACTATCGCACAAAAAATAGTATGAAAAAATATTTAAAAATCTCTTGATAAAAACAACCCCAATATCCGTACGAAATTCGCTAATGATAATCTATGCTAGCCTTAGGTCTATAATAATAATAATAATAATAATAATAATAATAATAATAATAATAATAATAATAATAATAATAATAATAATAATAATAGCTTTATTTTACCTGGCAGAGTTAAGGCCTTAAGGCCTTGTCTACCACTCAATCAGGTTTAAAAAATACAAAAGAAAAGTCTTAAATCTAAATTACAATATATATATATATATATATATATATATATATATATATATAGGGGGCACGCCGTAGCGTAGTGGTTAAGGCACTGCGCTACAAGCCAGAAGGTCGAGGGTTCAAGTCCCGGTGGGGTCAGGATTTTTAAAATGACCCAAAGCTTCTGGGGTCGACTCAGCCTCTAACGGAAATGAGTATCAGAAGCTTGTTCTGGGTGTAAATGCGGCCGTCACGCAGGGCTGACAACCCGGCTGACATCAAGTGCCGATTGTCCAGAAAAAGTGGGAGCCTTAACCTCCTACTACCCGAAGGGCCTCTTGAGGCCTGTAGTGGGATTAAACAAATATATATAGCCTAGGCCTATATATATATATATATATATATATATATATATATATATAAACGATTACAAGTTATGAATACAATACAATTAATATTTATAATGTATTTTGATTTACTCTAAATTTAACGAATTAAATATATAATATGTACAAGATATATAAAAAAACGAGGAAAAGATTAATGACATAGTATAAAATTAAATAAATAGAGAAAAATTAATTATTAGACAACAGGTAACTGTATAAGCGTGACTTAAAGATACCAAGTGTGCGGCAACCACTGATATTAGGCCTACTCTATAAATCTGAGCTAATATTAGCCATCCAAGTTGCCACTAGACCTCAAGGTAGAGGACGCTAATGTTTTTAAGATGAGCTGTACGTTACACCTACTAATGGATTGGCACATTTCCAAGTTCGGTTAGTCATGGACTGTCTTCACTTCCTTGATTTTTTTAAATAAACACATAAACTTACCTACAGCAGTTTACATACTCGATCTGACCGTTGAACGCGTGTGTAACACTCAGGTAATTAGCCCAGGTTCATTATTAATGTTTTAGCAAGTAAAAGAATTCTCATTAATTTAACACTGTGCTACTTTCAACTGTTGATAACTGTCTTATAAATGCAGTGTGAAATTACTGTTTACAACGTAAAACGGAAACAAACCGATGTCATTAAGCGCTTCAGCTATAATTATGCTATTTAAATGCAATTTAGGCTACCGTCATCTGTTCACAGTAAATTGACGTATTTTAAATGTGAATCCCTTAAGATAAATACAATGAAAATGTCTTGTAGACTTTACTTGGTAAATAAGCATCTATGTTTTTCACACACACACACACACACACACACACACACACACACACACACACACACACACACACATATGTAGGTCTATAAATTATATATATCATCATCACTCCAGGGATTAGGTAATTGCCCGTTCCGACTTCATAATGCATCAGCCCAACGTCTTCTAGGTCTTCCAACATCACGTCTTCCTCTTGCTTGATAATTTCTTGCTAACAATGGATATCTCTCCTTACTCATTCCATCCATATGATCAATCCATTTCTGTCTGTAATTCGTGACCTTATCCAATAAAGGCTGTACTTTCAATTATTCTCTTATATCCTCATTTCTTATTCTATCAAGTCTTGTGCATCCTTTAACTTGTCTTAGGAACCTCATCTCCGCCGTCTGTATTCTATCCTAAGACAAGTTATATATATGAAAATGAAGTTGGTAGATGCATTTGAGGTAGGCGGACTGAACATTAATTATATCTTCTCCTTCTTCTTCCTTTCATGTGATAGACCTAGTGGTCTGTTACAGTCTCAATCCAACGTTTGAAGGGTCTGCCCAAAGATCTCTTGTCTGGTGGCTGGCGGCGGTATAACCGTTCCATCAAGATACAGAGTAAATGCTGTATCATAATCGCGCCTGTCCAGAGGCCTAAGGTGGCAACCCCATCACTGGACTTGCTCACTTCAGGCCAGTAACCTGTTGTGAGGACTAATCTTACTAAAAAGTCTCAAAGAAGATGTAAAAGGACTGGATTAGTTATATTAAAACAGAATATATGATAATCGGAGGAAATTCAGAAGACCTACAAATAAATAATATGATAATTAAACGTGTTGAAGAATTTAAATATCTTGGATCTATAATAGATAAATCTGGTAGGCCTACTTGTGAAAAATATATTAGAGTAAATTGTGCAAGGAAGGCGATTAGATCCGTGAATGGCATTTTATGGAATAGAAATTTGACCAGAAAAACAAAAAAAGAGATTAGATATAGGCCTACAGATAATAATAGAAAGTATACTTACATATGGATCAGAAAGCTGGACAATAAATGAAAGGATGCAGAAAATAATCTTGGCGACAGAAATGGATGGATTACGGAGAAGTAGGCCTATGAGAATATCCAGGCTACAACATAGCTATTCGAAATACATATATCAGACAAGAAATGGATGCACAAGAAATTGTTATCGAAAGTATAATAAAGAAAGCTTTACAGTGGTATGGACATGTACAACGGATGTCGGAAGACCAGTGGTCTAAACAGGTGTTGGATTGGATGGTACCAGGCAGAAGGAAGAAGAGGAGAAGTAGAAGAACATGGTATGAGGTAATATATGATGCCATGATGAAGAGGGATATGGAAGAGGGACAATGGGAGGATAGGAATCTCTGGAAAGCAGGAATCAAGGGCAAACTGCTGTAAAGTTGAAAGCCTGTATTAAGTAAGTAAAGTAAGAAAATTAAGTTCTTAAGATAATTTTTGGATCAGAAAGAGATGAACAGAGAGGTGAATGGTTGGTTGGTTGGTTGGTTGGTTGGTTGGATGGTTTCTAATGTGCTGCATCTAACATTGAAGTCATTAGCAGTCTTGCTCTCCAGTACTTCGAAGTTTTGAAAGTTTCGTCTTTGACGGCTGCACAGTTGTTGAGGTGTTCATCATCCATTTCTTCTTCTGGGCGGTTACATAGAATGCATCTTGGTGTAAACAATATAGAGAGGTGAATGGAGAAAACTACATAACAGTGAGCTACATGATCTTTATAGGAAAGCAGATATAATAAGAACAGTTAAGTCTCGTGGACTGCAATGGGTAGAACAGGTGGTGTGAATGGAAAATGAAAAAAAAAAAAAAAGTTTATGGATATTTCTTGTAGGAAAACCAGACGGAAAGCGTCCAGTTGGTAGGCCAAGACTGAGGTGGGAGATTTGCATTAACCATGATTTGAGGGTAGTAGACTATACAGGAGATGGTTTTCCTGGAAGGAATTTCCAAGTCCCTCTTCCATTCCCCATTCGTGCTACATCGCAGTCTCTAACTGTTCTTAATACACCTGGCTTCCCACAAATTTCACGTAGGCCTGCCTCGCTGTTGTCTTCTCCATTCATTTATCTGTTTTAGTCTCCCTTTGTTCCAAATATTTTCCTAAAAACTTTATTCTGAAATACTCGTAATATTTTCTCCTCCCTTAAAGTAAAAGTCCATGTTTCGCATCCCTATAACACAACTGGGAGAATAACAGTTTTATTTCCAGTTCATTTTTTTGAAGAAGCTGGAATGAGATGAGTCCTTGTAATGCATAATATCAAGCAAAAACCTAGGTATGCCTAGGCCTACTATTATAACACAGAAGTGAGCTTAGATACAATAAAATAAATTTAAATAAAACAATACCTGTACCTAGTCTTAAATATATAGGTCTATACAAACAAATTCAAATTCCTCAAATAATAATCTAATATGTAAAAATGTTTGTTTGTTTGTTTGTACTTTATGCACGGCCATAACGTTGATCCGATTGTAATGGGGTTTTCTTGCAAACAGTTCAGGAGATTCCCGGGATGAACATAGGCTATAAGAGAGTTGAGATACTCAACTCCTACACCCTTAAAAACACCCTTTTTAGTGAAATACGTGAAGAAAGTCCCTTTTTTTACCCTTAAATGGCTTACGCTGCCTAAACCATAACAGATACACAAAATTAATGTACACAGAATTGAATATCTAAAAAAAAAAACTACAAAATAGTCCACGACAGCATATGTTTATCTTTTACTGATAACTCACAAAAACCATTTTTGTCTTTCATTGTTTCCAAGAAGATCGGGATAAGTAGATTCCCGGGTAAGCATAGCAGAGGACGGCGGGTATTCTTTTATGGATAACTCAAAATAACGAATTTTGTCTTTCAGCTCATTTAGGCCTATACCAAGTACATCGGGATGCGTAGATTCCCAGGCAACGATGGGTAATCAGCACGGGGTATCTAAAAATAATAACGATATAAATTTATATATTTTTTCCTTTTTCTTATTCAACTAAATGCAAAAAAAACGCATTATCATTTACTTAGGTGTATCAGCGCACGCCGGGAATTAGTTAATTGTTTGTAAATAGTCATTTTACGAGTCAAACTGATATAGAAGAGGGGTTAGAACATCATGATTACAAAAAGTTTTTTTTCTTTCTTTTTCATTCTAAGCAGGGAAAATGTATCCCTGGAACTTGGTTTCCGCCTGAAGTTTCTAAAACGCATTATGATCTTGAAGAAAAGACTCATAAAATTATATTTGACAAAGAAAAACGATTTCCAAAACTGAAACTATACAAACAGTTTTATATGCAGACGATTTAGTGCTGTTTGCAACCTCAGAGGACGAATTACAAATGGGAGCACATCATCATCATGAGCAATCACGGATTAAGCCCATGTAGCTTGTTCCGGTCTCATAGATTCTCATTCAAAAAGTTGCATCCATCTCTTTTTCGATCTACCAACATTCCTGTCTCCTCTTGATTTGTAATTAAGTATAATTTTTGGAATCCGATCATCTTCCATTCTTTGAACATGTTCTTTCCAGTTTTTTTCTAGATTCTTTTATTTTATCTCCGATTGATTCCGATTGAGGGTCTTTCCACTTTTCAGCGGTTGCCCTTTTACCAGCCGGCTGCTGGCCCTTCACATCCACATGTGTCCAATCACAGAGGTAGATGATCAACAGCCAGTGTAGGGGTGACATGTGGTTAGCATGTCAAGTTCCCCAGCCGTTATAGCTCGTTCCTCAACCTGGAGCCGATACTTATTGTAGCTACCCAATTGCCTCACGATGCTGGGTGGGCACCGGTCCCATACTGGCCGAAATACCATGAGAAAATTTCTTCCCCCATGGAGCCTCGAACCAGCGCAAGTCCCGTAGCTCTGCGCCAAGGCTTCCTACCTTAACCGCTCGGCTACGGCTACGGCTTTATCTATAAGTTTTAAAATAGGCCTATTTAGCTCATTTCTAATATCTTCACTTCTTCTTTTATCTAGAAGTTTGCAACCTGCCGCATTATTTAATAATATAGCAAACAGTTCGATTCGAAAATGTCTTCCTATAAACAAAATATATGGGTGTGTGTGCAAAAAACTTAGCCTACAAAGAGTTAATATAGAATTAGATGGAAAAATCATAGAACGAGTTTCTGAATTTATATCCCTCCGTCATATAATATCTGATATAAGGAAAGATACAAAAAAAGATACAGAAGTACAATGCACTAAATGGCGTCATAAAAAATTAGTAAACAAATATCAACCGCAACAAATACGAATGCACAATGTAAATGCAAATTCAGGACTGAAAGATAGCAGCGGAAATTGTGTACGAAATTCTAAAATCAAATCAAAATTGAAAGTGACACGGATGATATTTCTACGTCCACTCCTAAATTTGATAAAAAATGTACAAGGAAAGAAACACAGATTAGGCCACGTGATAAATTAAATGTTCAAAATGTAATCGAAGAAATTCATAGTTATTATTAAAGCAGCAATTGGTTACAACATGTCCAAAGAATGGACCCTTTTCGCTTTCCTAAATTAGCATTGCAACCTAAATTATGTCGACATAAAAGGAAGACCAAAATTAAGAAGAATTGAACAACCTTATCTTGAGATCTCGTAGGAACAGTCTCAAAAGACCTAAACATAAATAAGTCCATGATGACGATGATGATGACGTTCTTCTCCTTTACTTCACGAGCTAGGCAAATTGCCTGTTCCCGCCTCACAGTTGTTCTGTCCATCTTTTCACTGGACTTCCTACATTCCTTGAACCTCTTGGCTTGTAGTTAAATGCTGCTTTTGGTAATCTTGTTTCGTTCATTCTTTCCACATGTCTAAACTATTTATCTCTATATTCCTTGATTTTATCATTCAATGGATATATATTTAACTCAGTTCTTATATCTTTATTCCTTATCCTATCCGATCTTGTGCAGCCTTTTATTATTCTAAGGAAGTTAATTTCTACGCTTTGTATTCTACAACATTGTAATTTTTTGGTTATTACCCAAGTTTCACTCCCATAAAGTAATGCACATTCTACCAATGTTTTATAAAACTTCAATCTAATATATCTACTTGTTTCGTTCTTTAATGTCTTATGTATAGTTCCACATATCATTTGAAATTTCGACAGTTTCAAATTTATATTTCTTTCAGTTATGTTAAAGTATCTAAAATTAAGATGAAGTAAAGATAATGGTGAATGAGTATAAAAGAAGGGCTGATATTTTCAATGCGGTTAGTAGTGGGACCAACATGGCTGATGTGAGAGCGGAGGCTTGATTCTATTCGCTGATACAAGGATATCCAGCCGTCCCCTATCTTCTCACATAGTCACATACATGAATATGCTGGCCTCCCCCTCTACCCCCCTCATTCCTTACCCTACGGGTTTCTCTCCCTCACTAGAACCAACCCTCCAGATGACGAAATCTAAAATGGCGAAACCTATAATATCTGTTTCAGAGAACCTAGGGGAGAAAGAAAGAAGGAAAGCTTTAGACATTGTTAAATTTTTTCTTCCAGTGATTGATGGTTTTTTGCTGACTACATTCTAAGTCACCAAATTAACAGATCACTGAATTTCCACAAAGAACTTAACAGTTTTCTGGAACGTAGCAATGAAATTTTCTGCTTCGGTCTTTAATAATGTATTTGTAAAAACTGTTATTCACATGTTTCAAGTATTACTTATTTGAACCATGTTTACAACGCCTGATTCAGAATTAATAATAATACATATAATATATAGATCTAATGGAAATGGGAACAATAATCACAAATAAGAATGAGATGCAGAAAGAAATTAAACATAGGCTCAATTCTGGAAATGTGTGCTATTATGTATTACTGAGACTCTTATCGTCCCAACTCCTTTCGAAAAATTATAGCCTAAACTGAAAATATATATAGGTCTATTATAATTTATAAAAAATAGCTGCCAAATTTAATATGGAAACATCAATTAACAAAACTAAGATTATGGCATTTCATGGGAAGGACCCCATACAAAGTTAAATCTGTCTCCAGAATAAAATTTTAGAGAGATCTAGTCAATTTAAATATCTTGGATAGTATCTCTCTATCTGGGATGAAAATGATATCCTTGAAAAAATTACTAGTTATAATAAAAGTTTGGGAATTATTAATCAAGTAATGAAACCATCCCTTGTACAAAAGACACCAGATTACATTTATATAACACTGTAGCTAGACCAGAACAAAACAACTAATTTATAAATCTATCCCCTACTAGAAAGTATAGTGTTATATGAATCGGAAGTTTGGACAATGACATAACAACATATCAACAGAATAACTTGAGATGAAATGGATTTTTGGAGAAGAGCTGCCAGAAAATCTCGACTGAAAAAAAAATTAGAAATACAAAAATTAGAAAATGGATGAATGCAGAAAGAAATATAATGGATGAGATTGAACACAGGAGGCTAAAATGGTATGGACACGTAAGAAGAATGCAGGATGGAACACTACCAAAGGCCGTCTATGCATGGAAAATTGAAAGAAGAAACAGAAAAGGAAGACTAAGAACAACATGCAAGAACAACATTCAAAACCCAATGAGGAAATTTGGTGTAACATATGAAGACACAGAGGACAGAGAACAATGGAGAACTTTAAAAAGTAAAGTATTCCCACTACAGGCCTCAGGAGGCCCTTGGGGTAGTGGGAGGTTAAGGCTCCCACTTTTTCTGGACAATCGGCACTTGATGTCAGCCCTGCGTGACAGCCGCCTTTACTCCAGAACAAGCGTCTGATACTCATTTCCGTTAGAGGCTGAGTCGACCTCAGGACCATAGTGCCGCCAGAAGGTTTTGGTCAGTTTAATTAAAGGAAATTTGTGAATGTTTGTTGCAAACTGATTTTCTATAAGTCCGTAGTAATTTATATTTATTTATTTATTTTTAGTCCGTACAGGCCACATGGCCTAAAACGAATTTGTTCATGATGATGATGATTTATTTTTAGTTCATGTTAATTACTGAGATTGGTTGGAGAAAACCCTCAATGATGGGGAAAATTCTCAAAATGATATGAAAAAGAAAATTATCATCATCCTCATCATCTTCCATCCATCCACAGTAATTCTGCCCGAGGGCAGATCCTTCACTGCAATCATAGCATTTTCATGCTATGTTTGCAGCTTTACTAGGGAATTGTAGGTGTGGTAGCTTTCCGTTGCTTTCCACACCGGTGAAGGATGATGATGATGATGAAGATGATAATGAATAATGATAAGGATGATGATGATGGCCATATGATTTCGGGGACCGTTTGGGCCTTAAAGTTTTCCTGACATTTGTCTTACAGGTGAGGAAAAACCCCGATAAAAACCTCACCCAGAAAAACTGCCTCGACCGGGGATCGAACCCGGGCCCGCTGCGTGACAAGGCAGCACGCTACCTCGAGACCACAGCGGTGGGCTCATCATCATCATCAATAAATTAATTTAAAATCCAATAAAAATTATTTAGGCTATATACGTAGGCTATAATGAGCACAAAATATAGGCTTAATATATTACTGTAATGATATAGGCATATATATATATATATTTATTTATTTATTTATTTATTTATTTATTTATTTATTTATTTATTTATTTATTTATTTATTTATTTATTTATTTATTTATTTATTTATTTATTTATTTATTTATTTATTTATTTATTTATTTATTTATTGCTGTGAGGCTTGAAGGGTACATGATTTATTTTGAGTAAGTTGTTGACCAAAAGAAAGCAGTCCATTGTAGTTGCTGCCATGCTATCCTCTAGACAGGCTGTGGCTGGGTATTTACTCTAAATCCGACGAAACTGTTATACCGCCGTGGTTTTGTCGCCGGTGAAATTGAGTCACCGAGCATCAGTGTCCACCACCCGCGTCGTGAACTCATTCCAGGAATTTTTCAGATGCAGAGATTACATTTATAGCTGAAGCCCTTTACATGCCGTAAGAGACCACCGGTCTAATGTATGACAGGAAGATGATAATGATGATAACGCAGATTTTTTTATCTAATTCAAATATCATATGCCTTTTTTAATAGACATTAAAGTCTGAAAAAATAAAAAAGGCTTAATTCAAACCTAACAACAAATTTACTTCTTTTGGCCCTACACATTCGACAGGCCTATAAATAACTCTAAGCCACCAACACTATCGAACCCCTTACTTACTTACTTACTCACTGGCACTATCGAACCCGTAGGTTCATGGCCGCACGGACATAAGCTCTCCATACATCCATATCCTGAGCTAATGCTTTCCAATCATTTCCTGTGTAATCTAATTCCCTCAAATCAAAGTTAATGTTATTCTCCCACCTCATTCTTGGTCTACCAACTGGGCGTTTTCCCTCTGGCTTTCCTACAAGAAGCTTCCATGCATGTCCTGCCCATCACAGTCTACGAGACTTAACTGTTCTTATTATATCCGGCTTCCCATAAAGACCATGTAGTTCATTATTATGTAGTCTTCTCCATTCACCTATCTGTTCATCTCTCTTTGGTCCAAAAATTTTCCTAAGTACTTTATTCTCAAATACCTGTAATCTCCTTTCCTCCCTTAAAGTAAGAGTCCATGTTTCGCACCCATATAGGCCTAATATAACTGGTAGAATAATAGTTTTATATATTTTCAGTTTAACGTTTTTTGAAAGAAGTTGGGACATCAAAGCTATCGAACCCCTAGGTTTATTTATTAATTTATTTATTTCCCCTGATGGAGTTAAGACCGTAAGGTCTTCTCTTCCACCTCACCAGGGTTAAATTATACATACAATAAGAATTATGATAAATTATACATAATAGATAGGGATAGACTACACAAGATAAAGTTGACAAGGGTAAGAAAGAATAATAATAATAATAATAATAATAACTCAATAGTAACAAAAATAACCTGTAATTAGATTAAGTAATTGGCTCGGTAATGGAAGCTTCTTGTAGGAAAGCCAAATGAAAAACGCCCAGTTGGTAGACCAAGAATGAGGTGGGAGAATAACATTAACTGTGATTTGAGGGAAGTAGATTATACAGGGAATGATTGGAAAGCATTAGCTCAGGATAGGGATGTATGGAGAGCTTATGTCCGCGCGGCCATGAACCTACGGGTTCGATAATGCCAGTGAGTAGGCTAAGTACGTAGGCTAAGTAATTGGCTCGGTAAAGAAAGATTAGAATATAAAGGAATAATAAAAGTATAGCCTACATGGAACACGGTTAGCCTATATATTATATTGTCTAAGGAAATAGGCCTCCGTAGTGGTTAAGGCACTGAGCCACAAGCCGGAGGGTCGAGGGTTCAAGTCCCGTTGGGGTCAGGATTTTTAAACTGACCCAAACCCTCTGGCGGCACTATGGCCCTGGGGTCGACTCAGCCTCTAACGGAAATGAGTACCAGACGCTTCTTCTGGGGGTAAAGGCGGCCGTCACGCAGGGTTGACATAAAATGCCGATTGTCTAGAAAAAAGTGGGAGCCTTAACCTCCTACTTCCCCAAGGGCCTCCGGGCCTGTTGTGGGATCACTTTTTAAAGGAAATAGGCCTATAAAGTGTGTTTCTTCTTGAACTGATTTTGAGTCGGGCAGTCCTTGATATACGAGGGGAGGGAATTCCAGAGTCGGGCGGCTGAAACGAGCAAGGAAGAGGAACAGTGATATGTTCGATGTAGAGGAACAGCTAGTGTTAAATTTTCTCTCGAACGTGGGTTCATGACCGTGTGGATATAGGCCTAAGCTTTCCGTACATTCCTATCATGAGCTTTTTTTTTTCAATCATCTCCTGTAGGTTATAATCATCTTCCTCAAATCATGGTTAATACCATTATCCCAGTTCATTCTTGGTACAGCCTATGTAGGCCTAGTAAAATAATCAAATAATATAAATAAGAACACATTGTTAAAATTTTATGCCAATTACTTTTCGTTTATTTTTAAATTTACTAATTCACTGAAACCGAAGGTTCATGGCTGCATGTAGGCTACATAAGCTCTTCGTACACCCATGTCTTCAGCTAATGTTTTCCAGTAATTCCTGGTAGGCCTATAGGCCTAATTCACCTCAGGTTAATGTTTATTAATGTATTGTCTCATATTTCATTCTTGGCCTACTGGGCGCTTTCGCTATGGTTTCCTACAGTTTCCATGCCCCTGTTGCATTCTCCATTCTTACCGTATGTCCTCCCAATCGCAGTTTACGAACTGGTTTTATCTTCTCTGACTTCTTTAAAGATCATATAGCTCACTGTTAGTAGTCCTCCATTCATCTGCCCATTCGTCTCACTTTACTTCACCAATTTTCCTCAAACTTTACTCATGTAAAATTCTTAGACTTATTTTTTATGATTAATAAAATTATAATATATTTTATTGTAATTAAGTGATTAGATGAATTAATATATTATTATTATTATTATTATTATTATTATTATTATTATTATTATTATTATTAGCCGAGCGGTTAAGGCAGGATGCCTTGGCGCAGAGCTACGGGACTTGCGCTGGTTTGAGTCTCCATGGGGGAGGAAATTTTCTCATGGTATTTCGGCCAGTATGGGACCGGTGCCCACCCAGCATCATGAGGCAATTGGGTAGCTACAATAAGTAGCGGCTCCAGGTTGAGGAACCAGCTATAACGGCTGGGGGACTCGACATGCTAACCACATGTCACCCCTACACTGGCTGTTGATCATCTACTTCTGTGATTGACACATGTGGATGTGAAGAGCCAGCAGCCGGCTGGTAAAAGGGCAACCGCTCAAATGTGGAAAGACCCTCAATCGGAATTATTATTATTATTATCATCATCATCATCATCATAATACATTCACGAATTTAGGCCATTTGTTGATCTGTTTCGGCCTCAAGAGAAACACCATCCAGAAGTCTTTTGAGTGGACGTCCTGGTCTTCTTCTTCCTGCAGGTTGATATCTTAACATTATTTGGGTATTCTGTGATCTTCCATTCGATGAACATGTTGTATCCATCTTGACTTATAATCAGAAATTTTGTTTTCTAAAGATTCCATGTGTAATTCTTCTAAGATGTCTTCATTTTTTTTGTGATCTAGTAGTGTGTATCCTGCAGTCCTCCGAAGATATCTCATTTCAGCAGATCTAAGTCTCTGTATATCCTTCTGTTCAACGTCCATACTTCGCTACCATACAAAAGAGTTGGAAGAGCCAGTGTTTTATACACTTTCAGTCTTGAATGCTTTTGGACTAACTGTGGCTTGAAGATAGAATTTATTAACCCTAAAATTCTTAAAAATTTAGATATTTTTGCATTTACATCCTTTTCTTCTTCATATGAGATATTGCATCCTAGATATGTAAAATTATTCACCTGCTCCAAAATTTTATTGTCCAGTACAATTTTACTTCTGACAGGATCTACACCTTGAAATGCCATAATTTTTGTTTTTTTTCTGTAGATATCTTTAATCCATATTCTTCTGTAATTTTGTTAAGTTCATACAGACCTTTCTGTAGATTATCTTCGGAATTTGCTATTATTATTTGGTCATCTGCAAACAATAGGGTGTTTAATTTTCTATTTTCTGATATTCTTATTCCAAATTTATATGTTTTGTTCCAGCAACATATTACTTCATTGATATAAATTGCAAAGAGTGTTGGGGATAGGGGGCAGCCTTGTCTCACACCACGATTTATAATTCCTTCTTCAGAAAATCTGTTATTTAATTTAATCTTTATGGTGTTGTCTTTGTAAATATTTTGTATGTTCTGCCGAAGTAAATTTGGTATATTTCTGTCTTCCAATATATTTAAGAGTTTTGATCTCTTGACTGTGTCGAATGCTTTTTCAAAATCTATGAAAGCAAAATGTGTTTCTAAGTTGAATTCTCTTCTTTTTTCAAGCAATAGTTTAACAGAAAATGCTGAATCAATACAAGATCGTCCTTTCCTAAATCCATTTTGACATTCCATAAGGAATTTTTCACTGAAACTTTTCAATTTTCCATTTAAAATGTCTGCATAAAATTATTATTATTATTATTATATTATTATTATTATTATTATTATTATTATTATTATTATTATTATATTATTATTATTATTATTATTATTATTATTATTATTATTATTATTATCTAGAATGGATAGAATACGAAATAAAGTAATAAGGGAAATTATGGATACACAAGATGAGCCGGACATCATAGACATTATAGAAAATAAAATATTACAAGTGGTGTGGCCATGTAAAAAGAATGCCAGAGCAAAGATTGCCTAAAATTGTTATGGAATGGATCCCAATGGAAAGGAGGAAGAGAGGAAGACCAAAGAAAACTTGGATAGCAGGGGTAAAAGCAGGTATGAATATCAGAGGTTTGGAGGAAGATGAATGATTGGACACAGAGGAATGGCGTTTGGTTTCCGGAAGGCGGCGGCAGCTGCCATGATACCGGATGATGATGATTATTATTATTTATTATTATTTTTTATTATTATTATTATTATTATTATTATTATTATTATTATTATTATCTTCTTTATCATAAGTAATGTCCCCTCCATGGTATCTTTACCTTGTCGTGGTGGAGTGGCTTGCGTGCTTAAATGATCCTGAGAGCTATGCCGGCGGTAGCATTGCTGCCGATAGGGTTACCCATGCCAGACTGGTCGAAGGTGATAAGCCAGACGAAAAAAGTACCTTGGTCGAAAGAGTGACGATCTTTCACCGTAAAAATACAACCGTCAAGAAATGCGGACATGGGTTCAACTGGGGTAAAATTTTCCGGAGGTCAAATAGTCCCCCATTCGGTTCTCCGGGCGGGGACTACTTCAGGGAACCCATGCCAAAGGCTCAAACATAGGGACATGTTCCTAGGAACATGGAATGTTAGGGTGGGAGAATAACATTAACTATGATTTGAGGGAAGTAGATTATACAGGGAATGATTGGAAAGTATTAGCTCAGGATAGGGATGTATGGAGAGCGTATGTCCGCGCGGCCATGAACCTACGGGTTCGATAGTGCCAGTGAGTAAGTAAGTAAGTAAGTAAGTATCATAAGTAATGTCACGAGTGATTTCCAATTTATCTGGAGAATTTGGAAATCAAGAGTGGCATTTGTTAGGAGTAGGCACTACAGTATTTCTTTCTTCTTCTTCGGTTTTACCCCACTTATAGGTTTGCCGTCTTCAGTTTCAATTTATCTCTATCATTCCAATCTCCCTCTTCCAAATTCCTATCATCCATTATTTAACTTATAAAATTAGCTGTTTACTTAAAAACCATTATCATCATCATCATCATCACTCCAGGGATTAGGCAATTGCCCGTTCCGACTTCATATTGCATCAGCCCAACGTCTTCTAGGTCTTCCAACATCACGCCTTCCTCTTGCTTGATAATTTCTGGCTAACAATGGATATCTCTCCTTGCTCATTCCATCCATGTGATCAATCCATTTCTGTCTGTAATTCGTGACTTTATCCAATAAAGGCTGTACTTTCAATTCTTCTCTTATATCCTCATTTCTTATTCTATCAAGTCTTGTACATCCTTTTACTTGTCTTAGGAACCGCATCTCTGCCTTCTGTATTCTATCCTTCTGTCTTTTCACTGGAGCCCAAGTTTCACATCCATACAATATTGTGGGAACCGCCATAACATTATACATTTTTATCTTGGTTTCTTTTCTAATTTTATTTTTGAATGTTCTCTGTATTGTTCCACACACCGTCTGAAATCTAAAAACCATTATTTAAATATAATTACGGGTATTTTAAAATATTTATATAGGCGTACTTAATGTAAACGGCGATGTTTGAAAACAAATCAGAAGTGTGAGGTATGTGTATTCACTGCAACTTGATCATATTATTTATTGCCGAACAGGATCGCAGTATTATAAGAATACACCCTAGTGGAGAAATAAAGAAACACATCACTGGTATATTATAATAATCAACGTTATAGTTTATTCAATTAATTTTTTAGTAAACAACTCAGAAAAATCTCGGAATCTGTTCATTATTTGCTACACTGAATGTATTTGTTGAAGATAAATAATGCTCTGACCTGTTCAGAATATTAAAAAGGAGGAACTTTCTTTATTACAAAAGCAGGAGCTGGTAAAGAGAAATCGATATAGAGCGAGATGAAACTCGACTGTTATTGGTTGTAAAATAAAATTAATTGAAACGTGATTGGTCATTAACTACCATTAGCAACATGATATTAATAGTCAATGTAATTTTTATCGTTATTTTGATAGGCCTATGTGACATGGAATATTTACTTTTATTATTTTAGTTTTATTAAAAAATAGTATTATTTTTATTTATTTATATACAGAATTTTAATGTTTACACATCTTTCTGTGCCTAAAGTTTTATTTTTCTTCTCCACTCGTCTCTCTCCATCCAATCCATGTCCTCCAGTCTTCTTGCTTTCATTCCAGTTCTTATTTCCTGCATCCACGAGTTTCGAGGTCTTCCTTTCTTCCTCCTTCCAGGTGGACACCATTCCAATGTTTTCCTGGGTAATCTTTCTTCTCACATTCGTCGTACGTGCCCATACCAATTTAATTGCTTATAGGCCTACCGTATATAATCTACTATTGAATAACCAATATTCATTTTTTCTCTTATCACAGTATTTCTTATTTGTCTAATTTTGAACATCTTGCTGCTCTCCTCAAGAAATCCATTTCCATCGACATAAGTTTTTGTTGAATTTCCAAACTTCAGCTCCATATATGACAGTACTTCTCACTATTGATTTATATATTTGTAACTTATTTTTGCTGGTTATATGTCTGTTCCATAAGACTCCATTCATCATTGCTGTTATTGCTCTACCTTTATTTATTCTTTTCTTAATATCACTTTCTTGTTTATCCTCTTTATCTAATTTTACCCTCAGATACTCAAATTCTTCACATCCTCTAATATACCCCTTTTCATCTTCTAATATCAAATCTTCGGTTTCGGCTCCACATCCCATATAAAATGTTTTTTTCTAAATTTATTTTCAAACCCCAGTATTCGTCCAATATTATTATATTTGATTTAATAAATTGAGAATTATTTGTATAGACCTATTAGATATATGTATCATACTATAATTCTGTCACAAATTAAATGAGTTGTCATAAAAATTGTGTTTCCCTATTCCATAAACCAAAAGAAACTAAACATAAATTTGACGTAGGCCAACTTAGGTTAATCTACCCACTACCTGCGTGACGCACATTTTTTTAGTTGAACATTTAAAAAGACGTGTCCCGATTTAACAACTTGTTTTCAAGCTCCTGAGACTGAAGCAAGGGAACTCAAGTTGTTCTCACGCGCATCATGTCTTGTTGATGGTGAGACTCCCAAAGGAAAACAACTCCAGACAGAGCGGTTAGCAATAGAAAGGGTTGGAACAAATGTAATTTGTGAAAAGAGTGACAAGGGAGTTGACAATTTTAAAGGGACGCCGAAAAATGAGTGGGCAGAGCCAACAATTAGGACTCTGGAGAGAAATTAAGGTGATTGAAAAACTTTGTAATGACAGCCGAAAGGGGTCAGGCGAGTTGACTGATTCTCCGGGGCATTTAAACAATTATACACCGTTTTACAGTTACCAACTTAAATTACAGTTATCTAAAAAGTTCCCAAGTCAAATTTATTGTTTCGATTTTGCTGGTTTGTGCAATAGTATTTCTTTATATAAAATAAAAGAATTTACCATAAGTAATGGCAGGAGTGATTTCCAAATTATCGATAAATTCACGACTCACGAAGTGAGGAGTGAATTTATCTAGAGGATTTGGAAATCAAGAGTGGCATTTGTTAGGACTATTTAACGAATAAAATAAAACTGTTTACTCACAAATCATTATTTAACTATAGTTATTTTGAAATATTTATATATTAATGTAAACGGCGATGTTTGAAAACAAATGACAAACGATTGGTACGCTTCATTTGTTTCTTTTGTTCATCACTGCAACCAGATCACAATATTATTTATTGCCAAAGGATCGCGATGTTGTAAGAATGCACCCTAGTGAAGAAATTTATAACCAACGTTATAGGTATTAATTAATTTGATGTCCTATGATGAAAATATGTCAATTATATTTTTCTGCAACGTCATTTCCTGGAAAATAATTCGTTTAAGAAAATGCAAACAGTGTTTTTTTTTTTTTTTTGTGGTATAATCAATTGTTACAAATGTTTTTTATTATCTATCGCATGCGCTTTCTGCTGACATTCATGCACTATAGGCTATATACAATCTGGTAGCCGTATTTCTTGGGGGGTCAATCACTGCAAAATAATACTATTACCTATTCATACGAGGGCGGATCGGAAAGTAACGCACAATAATTTGTTTCTGCCTTGGTATTGCAGCTAGAATGTTGAAATTTCACAGAGATATAGTTTGAAGTTTTCACTGCAGATGGTATTTTTTTCTCAGGTGCACCTCTTGCAAGAGAAGCTTGAACTATGTAACGAAGATGGCGCACATGCTACAGTCGTCCACCTGTGAGGAACAGAGAAGTGTTGTTCGATTTTTGTGGGCCAAAGGGCATAAACCCAGTGAAATTCACAGGGACATGCGTGGCGTGTATGGGGATGATTGTATGGACCGTAGCAATGTCTCCAGGTGGTGCACATTCTTCCAAGAGGGACGCATGAACCTTAGTGATTCGCCACGCTCCGGCCGGCCGACAACAGCAGCAATCCCGCAGAGGCATTGAGGCGGCAATTCTGAACGATCGGTGTGTGCAACTGCGAGCCTTATCGCAGAAGTTCAACATTTCCTATGGTGCGGTGTACGATATTGTTCATGAAAATTTGAAATTCCGTAAAGTTAGTGCTCGCTGGGTGCCTAAGAACCTGACAGACGATCACAAGGGCCAGCGAATGATGGCCACTAAGGTTCACGCGTCCCTCTTGGAAAATGTGCACCACCTGGAGACATTGCTACGGTCCATACAATCATCCCCATACACGCCACGCATGTCCCTGTGAATTTCACTGGGTTTATGCCCTTTGGCCCACAAAAATCGAACAACACTTCTCTGTTCCTCACAGGTGGACAACTGTAGCATGCGCGCCATCTTTGTTGCATAGTTCAAGCTTCTCTCGCAAGAGGTGCACCTGAGAAAAAAATACCATCTGTAGTGAAAACTTCAAACTATATCTCTGTGAAATTTCAACATTCTAGCTGCAATACCAAGGCAGAAAAAAATTATTGTGCGTTACTTTCCGATCCGCCCTCGTAATATTAAAAAGGAAGTGCTTTCTTTATTATGATAAACTTTAGTTGGTACATTTTAGGCGAATCATGACTGTGATTGGTTGTAAATAAAAAAATCATTGAAATATGATTGGTCATTGACTCGCATTTGGGGCACGAGTTAAATATTCTTAGTAATTCAGCTCAAACAATCTGCAAACAATCTGGGATGAAAATATGTTCAATTAAAACCACAGATAGCAGTAAAAGTGATAAAACAAGACGAGAAACAAACATAGACTGATCTCAGTGTTTCTTGTTTTGTTTGATCACTTTTACTGATAGGCTATTTGTGGTTTTAATTGGACATGTTTGCTAAATATTAAACTTTTTAATGTATGCTGACGATGTGGTTATTACTCATGAAAATAATTTGCAGAACTCTTTACATCAATTAAATCGGTTGTGCCAAGAATATAATTTTAAAATATTAAAATAAAAAAAACTAAAGTAGGATTTTGGGGAAATGAACATACAGGATCAAAAATCATAATAGATAACAAACCTCTGGAACAAATGACAAATTTTAATTATTTAGGTTGTAATTTTACTATAAACACAAAACTGAAAGAGACGTAAATATGAAACTGTCGAAATTTCAAATGATAGGCCTATCCGGAACTATACATAAAACATTAAAGAACAAAACAAGAAGGGGTACCAGATTGAAGTTTTATAAAACATGGACAGTTTCTGCATTAGCCTACTTTATGGGAGTGAAACTTGGGTAATGACTAAAAAATTACAAAGTAGAATACAAAGCGTAGAAATGAACTTCCTTGGAAGAACAAAAGGTTGCACAAGATTGGATCGGATAAAGAAAGAAGATATAAGAACAGAGTTAAATATATGTATATCCGTTTAATGATAAAATCAAAGAATATAGAGAAAATGGTATAGGCATGTAGAGAGAATGAATGTAACAAGATTGTCAAAAGCTGTAGGCCTATTTAACTACAAACCAAGAGTTGCAATGCATGTAGGAAGGCCAGTGAAAAGATAGAAACAACAGCTGTGAGGCGGAACAGGCAGTTTGCCTAGCCCGTGATGTGAAGAAGAAGAAGAAAAGAAGTAGAAAAAGATTTGCATCCCGGATTGATTATACTGACTCTTTTTTACGGAATTACTATTAGGCCTATACCCTTTCCCATCTAAGTTCCAGTTATAACTTACTATAATGTAAACAAAGCAGAAGTAAGACTGCATTTTTATTGGTTGAATAATGATTTTACCAACAAGTGTGTACTTACTTACTCACTGGCACTATCGAACCCGTAGGTTCATGGCCGCACGGACATAAGTTCTCCATACATCCCTATCATGAGCTAATCTTTTCCAATCATTCCCTGTATAATCTACTTCCCTCAAATCATAGTTAATGTTATTCTCCCACCTCATTCTTGGTCTACCAACTGGGCGTTTTCCCTCTGGCTTTCCCACAAGAAGCCTCCATGCAAGTCTTTCATTCCCCATACGTGCAACATGTCCTGCCCATCGCAGTTTACGAGACTTAACTGTTCTTATTATATCTGGCTTCCTATAAAAACCATGTAGGCCTAGTTCATTGTTAAGTAGTCTTCTCCATTCACCTATCTGTTCATCTCTCTTTGGTCCAAAAATTTTCCTAAGTACTTTATTCTCAGATACTCGTAATCTCCTTTCCTGCCTTAAAGTAAGAGTCCATGTTTCGCATCCATATAATATAACTGGTAGAATAATAGTTTTATATATTTTCAGTTTAGCCTAACGTTTTTTGAAAGGAGTTGGGACATCAAGAGTCTCTGCAATGCATAATAGCACGCATTTCCAGAATTGAGCCTATGTTTAATTTATTTGTTCATCTCATTCCTATTTGTGATTATTGTTGCTAGGTATTTGAATTCAGCCACTTCCTCAAAATTTCCCTCATTTGTCATTAGCTGTCCATTTCCATTATTTAATGAATTTCTACGTGTGACCATATATTTAGTTTTATTGATATTTACTTCCAGTCCTAATTTCTTAGTGTTACTCAATAGTGTGTGCGCGTTGTTCTTTAGTATCTCCTCGTTATCGGCCAACAATACTACATCATCAGCATAAACTAACAGCTCATTAATACCATTGACTTGTAAGTGTGTAAGAAAATATAATTACCTCTCTAACACTCGAAATAGATAAAATAAAAAATATATAGGCCTATTCAAAATGCGGCATCACTAAGGTTTGAATTACAATTCTTTTAAGATCTGTAGGAAGAAAATTTTTGAGACGCTTTAGGGAATGCATTATGGAGAAGATCTTTTTAGATGTTTGTTTTACTTGGAAATGCCAATTTAAATTAGAATCCAAGTAAAGTCCCAAGTTTTTAACGATCAATCTGAGATGTAAATACAGTAGGCCTATGTTTAATTAAAGCCACATTTAGGCCTAGCAGTAAAAGTGGTAAAACAAGACAGAAATTGGGACCAATGTAGGTAGGATATGTTTGTGTTATATTATCACTGCTATCTGTTGTTTTAACTGCACTGATCTCCATCCCAAATTGATTGCTGACTCTTTTAGCGGAAGTAACTTACTACTAAGGTAAATTTGTTTTTATTTTATATAGGCTTATCATGAATTTCCCCAAAGTTGCCCCTGACTACATTAATTAGTATTTCCTTAGTTATTTAAAACATGATTATGTTTCGTTCCACCTTTATGCCCCCAGGGTTGCTGCCTTGTACGCAGCGGGTTCTTGTTCAATCTCCGGTCCGGACAACTTTACTAATTTTTTTTCAGGGTTTTTCCTCACCTATAAGACAACTCAGGGACCTTAAAGGATAAATTATTCCGAACGTCGTGCCATCTGGCTGTCATAATATTTTCTAACATATTCATGTTTAGTATGCATTTGTGTGTGTGTGATTGTCATGGATTTCTTGAAGAAGTCCCGTCCGGAAAATCGAATGGGGGACTATTTTATCTCCGGAAAATTTTACTCCACTGGAACCCATGTCCCTGTTTCCTGCATTATATTTTTTACTGTGAAAGGATGTCCATTTTTCGACAAAGATATTTTTTAATCTGGCTTATCGCTTTGGACCTCTTCCGGATGGGTAACCCTTTCGGCAGCAATGCTTCCGCCGGCATAGCTCTCAAGGCCATTTAAGCCACTCCACCACGACAAGGTTAAGATACCATGGAGGAAACGTAAAGACCCAACAATTAATCATGTTTATGGCTATTTTTGATGATTTTGTAAAAAGTAGGCCTAATTAAAGAAATATTTTTGTAAGAACAGCTTCAATAACTTTATTCCTATGTAATTCGATAAGAACAGATTTTAGATGGTTCAATACTTCTGATTTTACCACTAACTAGCGGACTCGGCAGATGTTGTCCTGCCCTAACGTTCAATTTTCGTGTTATGGCCGGACGATACAAATATAAGTTAGTTTTTTACCATAAAATTCACTAATTAATAAGTTTGCAAGAAAACTCCTCATTGCCATCTATTATGGCTCAAGAGGCGTGCATTATGACCTCACATTAGTATATGAGGAATTAATTTATATTTTATTTGGTAAATTATTTTAAGGAATCAGGCAAGGCTTATTCGCCTGTTTATCAAAAAAATCGCTTCATGATATAATGTGGTGTGGTGCGGAATATGTCGGTAATACAGATAACTGCACATCTGACGTAGTTCTACGCCAAGGCTTCCTGTTTTAACCACTCGGTTACGGCGCAGGACGGTATTCTCTCCTGGCATGGCGTTATTGTAACTCACCTCTGAGGTTGAGGCTCCTGGAAGGCGGAGTTACGCTGTCCCGATGATATAGGCCTACTTGTAATATTAAATTTAAGTTAAGTAGATATAAGATTGGGGACACGCCGTAGCGTAGTGGTTAAGGCACTGCGCTACAAGCCGGAAGGTCGAGGGTTCGAGTCCCGGTGGGGTCAGGATTTTTAATCTGACCCAAACCTTCTGGCGGTACTATGGCCCTGGGGTCGACTAAGCCTCTAACTGAAATGAGTACCAGACGCTTGTTCTTGGGGTAAAGGCGGCCGTCACGCAGGGCTGACAACCCGGCTGACATCAAGTGCCGATTGTCAAGAAAAAGTGGGAGCCTTAACCTCCTACTACCCCAAGGGCCTCATGAGGCCTGTAGTGGGATCACTTTACCTTTAGATATAAGATTAGTACTCGTACTTCCATCTTATGTAGGCTATATTATTATTACATTGTATAAGAAACAAAATTAGATTAAGAAACCATAATGTAATATAACTGTAAACACCTTAGATTAAGTTTCAACTAACCGCACTCTGTAAAAGTATTTTTTTTTTACAAATGCCCCAGGTTTGTCTTTTCGACATTCCTGGTTTCTCTCCTGGCATGGCGTACTTGTAACCCACTTCTGAGGTTGGGGCGCCTGGAAGGCGGGGTTACGTTACCCCGATGATATGATGAGTGATGATGATAATGGTGCGCCAGGAGAGTCTCTGATCCTAAGCTTAACGTAAGATGAATATGAATGATGATAATTGCGATGACCATGTGATTTCGGGGACCGTTTGGCCCTTAAAGTTTTCCTGACATTTGTCTTACAGGTGAGGAAAAACCCCGATAAAAACCTCACCCAGAAAAACTGTCCCGACCGGGGATCGAACCCGGGCCCGCTGCATGACAAGGCAGCACGCTACCTCGAGACCACAGCGGAAAATTATAATGAATTCAATAAAGAAATCACGCTAGATAATATATAGGGACAAGAGCAGACGTGGGGATATGGGCATTAAGCCCGAGGAAATCCAGAGAGATGGTGGTGGGGCTCTTAAATAAAAAAAAATGTCCCGATGATATATGATGGATGATGATGATGATGATGGTAGGGCCTAATGATGCGCCAAGAGAGGCCTTAATCCTAAACTTAATGAATATGTTAATGTTGCCTAGATGGTGTTCAGGGACTCATTTGGGTCTTACAGTTTCCTGATATTTGTCTCACAGGTGAGGAACCCCCCCCCCCCCAAAAAAAACCATCACCGGGCCATCGAACCCGGGCCTGCTGCGTAACGGTGCAACACGCTACCTCGAGACCACAGCTGTACCCAGTTTAAGAAAGTCGTTAAATAAAGTAGCCTAATTATCTAACTAAAAACATGTTAATGAGTTGATTTCAGTTGTTTTTTTATTGTTAAAAGTTAGAACATAGGAGAATTGTTGCAATTATTTTGTCTTCACTTTTTTAGTTAGAGACCTTATTGGGTGTACAGAGATAGATGTAATAATTTGAACTTACCTGTTGACAATGAGCCAGGCGTGGCCTCTGGTTTGGACATTCCTCACCAAGCTGATGAAGAGTGACGTGGGAAAGTCTCTCACAGAAATGAGTTTCTGGTTGTCACAGCGCATCGCCCAGAGAGCTGTAAAACGGTGACAACAAGAGCTGATGAATTGGCGATCCATCAGCGGTAACAGGTGACTTAGGATATTTACACTCTTTATTGTAAATTATGACGACCTTACATTTCCACTTCCTGGAGAAAACCGTACAGGATGGAAGTAATTTATGTGCGCAGATTTTAAGTACTCACTTATACAGTGTATATAGGCCTATAGGCCTATATATATATATATATATATATATATATTATATATATATATATACACATACATAATCAGGCCATGGCTTATACTAATTCAATACATATGTAAAACCACAAAAAAAAACCTGCAATCCAAGAATATCTGTTGCTTTCAAAATTATTTTTTGCGCTATAAATTACTACCACCAGCAGAAAATAAAATAATGGTAAGGGCTATTTGATAACACTCTGGTTCAAACACATGATTTTTGTCTCATGAGATCCACAATAGTTTGTATTTAATGCAGTTTTTTTTTATCGTGTTTTTCAATTGGTATTCGGAATTTCTGCATCACCCACCCACATGTTTTTTTATTTCAATTTCAATTAGGGGTTGCTATATGGATTTAAATACTTCCGATTTTTCCGATTGGATGGTCGTTCCACTTTTCAGCGGTTGCCATTTTACCAGCCGGCTGCTGGCCCTTCACATCCACATGTGTCAATCACAGAGGTAGATGATCAACAGCCAGTGTAGGGGTGACATGTGGTTAGCATGTCGAGTCCCCCAGCCGTTATAGCTGGTTCCTCAACCTGGATCCGCTACTTATTGTAGCTACCCAATTGCCTCACGATGCTGGGTGGGCACCGGTCCCATACTGGCCGAAATACCATGAAAAAATGTCTTCCCCCATGGAGACTCGAACCAGCACAAGTCCCGCAGCTCTGCGCCAAGGCTTCCTACCTTAACCGCTCGGCTACGGCGCGGGATTTAGATAATTATTTTTTTAATAAACGTTTATCGTCCATTTATCCATTCTAAAATAAAATCAAATGAGCTAACCCAAATGATTTCAGCTATGGAAAAGAGATATCAAGGCAAATGGAATCCTAATATGCTGGCCGATTATTGTTGGACCATCAAGAGTGATGCTCCACAGGCAAAATATAGCAGAAAATCGTCATTTTTTACTTTCTAGGTGAGTCCGAATGTTCGAATATTGTGTAATTACGAATGTAGAAAATATTAAAGTGTTTGAAATTATAAATTCCTCTCTCTCGGAAACCTTGCATGATGAAGAAAATCCGATATCATATTTGAATTCAGGAGAAAAAATACTAGCCTATCAGAATCGCATATTTTTCTTTCTGAGACAAAAAAAGTTTACTTTTTGTTGCTCAGTGTTATTTGTCATAATTAGGGCTAAGATTTTTATGTAGGCCTACTAATAGGACCTAGGTAAAATTGTAACATAAGTATAATGAGAAGTTAGATTTAAGACTATCTTTTGTTTTTGTTTCACACATTAAACAGTTGAATAGCATAGCCTAATGATAAGTTAGACTTCTGACTGTCTTTTGTTTTCACACACAAACAGTTGAATAATGTATAATATCTGCATTGCAACCTTACCTTTATTACATAAAAATCCTAACCCTAGTCATAATTAACTTTAGGACTGAAAAGGATAAGTTAGAGGAAGCTTTGGAATGTTAGAAGTTAACAACAAAAAGAGAGAAGAAACACAGAACAGGTAGTTTGAGCAGTTACTTGATTCTTTATTTGTCTGCTACTTAAATGTGACACAAAATCTCACTCAGTCAGTACGCATGTCAGTCAGTACGCATGTCTGTAATAAGAAACACACATTCTCCAACTTAATCACCGGACACATTCATTGTTTTGTCTTTTAAAACTAAAATTCACCCTGAGTTTGGTTTTGAACTTGAATATATTATGAACAATACAACACCTTTTTTTTGCGTTGTTGACTTCGGTCTTAAATATGCTTTCTTAACAAAAATCATCATGAAGACATACTTGGTATAAAATACAATTAAACCCTTATTAATCTCCATTACTTACTTCGTTGCTATATGCCATAGACTTAGATGACCATATTAGGGTCCTATAAAGAACTAGATCCATTTTAATTTTAATTTTAATTTTAATTTAAGTTATTTGTATGAATATTTAGACCCTACTTAAAATTATATTATAATCTTACGTAGAGCCTAATTGTTTTCTGTATAATAAATTTTTCGCAGGTTGTGTGACCTTAAATGTGCTATTTTGCATACATTATTATTATTATTATTATTATTATTATTATTATTTTTATTTTTATTTTATTATTATTATTATTATTATTAATATTATTATTATTATTAACTTTTATAAGATTCATGATGTGTTCCGTTGAGGTATTATTCAAAATTAATATAAATTTATATTTATTATTATTATTATTATTATTATTATATGTAAGTTATATAGAAATACAGAAATTATAAAATGGATGAATGCAAAGAGAATTAGCCTATAATGGATGAGATTGAACACAGAAGGCTAAAATGGTATGGACACGTAAGAAGAATGTAGGATGGAAGACTGCCAATGGCATGGGAAATTGAAAGAAGGAGCAGAAAAGAAAGACCAAGAACAACCTGGAAGAATAACATTCAGAATTCAATGAGGAAATTTGGTGTAACGGATGAAGACACGGAGGATAGAGAACGATGGAGAGCTTTAATTAAGGGAAATTTGTGAATGTTTGTTACAAACTGATAGTCTGTAAGTCCGTCGTCATTTATGTATTTTTAAACTCATGTTAATTACTAAGATTGGTTGGAGAAAACCCTCAATGATGAGGAAAATTCTCAAAATTATTATTATTATTATTATTATTATTATTATTATTATTATTATTATTATTATTATTATTATTATTATTATTATTATTATTATTATTATACATTTGAGACAGGAGGGATAGGCTTAAATAAGAGATGCATCAAAACTTCAACTTTTTAAAGAGGAGAAAAACATTTAAAATGCAATGAATTATTAAAGTAAAGTAAAACTTGACACGCCGTAGCGTAGTGGTTAAGGCACTGAGCTACAAGCCGGAGGGTCGAGGGTTCAAGTCCTGTTGGGGTCAGAATTTTTAAACTGACCCAAACCCTCTGGCGGCACTATGGCCCTGGGGTCGACCCAGCCTCTAACGGAAATGAGTACCAGACGCCTGTTCTGGGGGTAAAGGCTGCCGTCACGCAGGGCTGACAACCCGGCATACATCAAGTGCTGATTGTCTAGAAAAAGTGGGAGCCTTAACCTCCTACTAACCCAAGGGTCTCCTGAGGCCTGTTGAGGGATCGCAAGTAAAACCTGTAGGGCAGGTGTGTCCAACCCGCGGCAACTCGCGGCCCTCGATCCTATCGCATGCGGCCCGGAATTATAGGCTATTTTTTTTTTTTTTTGCTCTATCACATCGGATTCGGCTCGCAGTGATAATTGCAAGTTACAGTCTAATATCATTTATGAAATAAGTAATTCTGTTTGGAATAAAATAAACTTGAAAGAACAAGACTCTTCCTGTTTCCAACACATGTGTTTGCAAAAGTTCATCCCACTCATCGTTTTAAGAAACACCCAGTTCACATTTTTATTTATGATCCTACCTACCGCGCATCGCTTTGATATCTGCATTTATAAGTTATATATGTATATAGGCCTATATATATAATTTTGTCATAAATGCATAGAAGAAGTTCCTAATTATTGGTAAGTTACCATCTTACCTTGGAGTCAGTCTTAGGCCTATTTCTCGTAAAATACGATGTCGCCTAAGAACAATGTTTTTATCGTTGACAGTTTCGCACACAATTTAGTCATATTCCGGGTAAAAGTAGCACCACAGTTCCCCCAATAGGCTGGATCGGCGAACAAATATCTTTGCAAGTTTGTTTAGGCCTACAGGTCAACTGGAACTTAGAATTGGGAGTACAAATAAAACCTTTCAGTATGGTATTAACAAGAATGGAAGAAGATATATAGGCTATAATTTTTCTTTCCACTTCTAATTTGCATATTACTGGTTATTTTGATATTGTTAAGCATTCTGTCTCACTCGTTAAAATTATTTGATAAGATACACAACACAGAAATTAGGGACAAATGTCATATTCAAGACATAACCAAATTTATTATAGATAGACGAAAATATTGGAAGGGCCATTAGAAAGAATGGAAGACAACTGACTTGAAAAAATAGCTAAATAAGATAGACCAATGGACGGAAGAAGAACAAAAGGAAGACCAGCCAAGAGATGGATAGACAGTGAATGAACATCCAATACGTCTTCCTTCGAAGAGTGATTTCGGAAATAAACAGGATGAAAATCCTACAAATTATGATTAAGAACAAGAAGGAAGAAGATCAACACTGGAGTAAGACAGGGATGTGGACTTTCACCGGTGCTTTTCATTATATAGGCCTATATGAATAAATTAATAAATGAATGGAGGAAAACACAACGAGGATATATACCCATCAATAGGAACCTCAAACTCGATGCTATTCTTTTTGCAGACGATTTAGCTCTTCTGGCACTTTCCGAAAATGATTTGAAACGATCAATTTATAATTTACAAAAAATAGGTGCCAAATTTAATATGGAAATATCAATTAACAAAACTAAAATTATGGCATTTCATGGGAAGGACCCCATACAAAGTAAAATCTATCTCCAGAATAAAATTTTAGAGAGATCTAATCAATTTAAATGTCTTGGATATTATCTCTCTATCTGGGATGAAAAGGATATCCCTGAAAAAGTTACTAGTTATAATAAAAGTTTAGGAATTATTAATCAAGTTATGAAACCATCCCTTTTACAAAAAAACACCAGATTACGTTTATATAACACTTTGGCTAGACCAGTGTTGACCTATGGTAGTGAAGCATGGACACTAAAAAAACAACATGAAAGCAGAATAACGGCTTGTGAAATGAGATTCATGCGCAGAACAGCGGGTTACACAGATGGGATCGGAAAAGGAACACCGATATCTTAAAAGAATTGAAGACTACGCCAATTTTGGAATATATTAAACAGTACCAACTAAATTGGAAACACCATCTTGAAAGAATGAGTTCAAATCGGATCCCCAAAGCTGTTTATAATTATATACCAAGAGGACGAAGATCACTGGGCCGTCCTATGAAACGCTGGAGGGAAAATTTTCTATAGGATCGTAACAGGCCTTAGCCTAATACTTGGAAGGAAGAAGAAGAAGAAGAAGATAGAATACCAAAGAAGATCATTGATGGAAAAGCTAATGGAAGGATTGGAAGAGGCAGACCTAGAGAACGTTGGATAGCTAGAGATTTGAGAGAAAATATGCTTTAGATAGAAACCTCTGGCGACAAATCACTTTGGGTTGAAGGATAACCTCTGCAGTATGGAATATTCTTAATAATACAAAGTATGGTGTTAATGATACTAAGAAGTATTGGGTTAAAAACGAATCGGGATGTCATCTCGCTACATCCCGCCTCACCTCAAGTCCTGCCTAAAAGTTAATACATTACAACATATTAGGCCTATTGTGAGAAGTAAGACTTCTGGCTGTCTTTTGTTTTTGTTTCACATACAAACAGTTGAATAGTATAATGAGAAGAAAGACTTCCGACTGTCTTTTGTTTTGGTTTTCACATACAAACAATTGAATAATATATGCTACCTGTATTGCAAACCTAACTTTTAATAGAGCATACATAGCCTATGGTAATTTTGCAATATGAGTGTGGTAAACACATGATACGGATCGAGGAAAAGTTAAAAAAAAAAAACGAGGCGCTTGTATCGAGTTTTTTTTTTAATTTCCGAGATTCCGTTATGTGTTTACCACATGAGTATTGCGTACTATTTTTGCACTATGTGTTGGCCTATTTATTTTAGTAATTAAGATATTAGGTAAAATATTAATAAATATAATTGAAGATAAATGTTAGATTTCAGAAGATGGATCGGCTATAGGCCTATGTGTTGCTATGGATAAATAATAAGTATTGTTGGTCATGTCGCCATCTTATATTTGTTAAAACTCTAAAACCAATTTGATTTGGGATTTATTTCTGATTATGGAGAAAGTTTTAGACGATGTGTGCAATGATGATGAAATAGAAGAGGCGTGGAAACCTGGATGTGATGAATTAATAGAAAAATTTCAGTATTACTATCAATATTTCAAAATAAATGCTTTTACTTACCGCACTAGTACTTTTGGTCATTTTTAAAGTATTGAAATTTCTTTTGTTTTCATAGCAACCAAGATTGTATGCGCGAATGTCAAATTACGATGCACGCCAACAATAACAGTAAGTATACAATATTAGTTACAGTGTGATTTAGAAATATGGCTATATGTTTGATCGCATTTTCTGACGAAAATATTAGGCCTATTATTATTAAATGAAATATGATGTTATCACTAGAAAGGGAATCCTTCAAATTATAACAATAGAACAAAACAAAACAAATCACTGCTCACGTGCAGCTAGGCGGGTTGATTTTTGTGGGCTAGCGTCGAACGCCTCCACAATTCTCTTCGTTGTTTCTGCATCCGTGCTAATGCGAGGCCTTCCAGAAGGTTTGATTGTCTGCATTCTTCCCGTTTCCATCAGTCATTTTCTCCACTTCCCCATAGTCGACGGCTGCAATGCTACGTTAAACTCACGTCTTGCCCGTCTTGCGGCCTCACGATCATTAGCATACTTTATTGCCCATGCAGCAATTGTAATTTGCTGTTGCATATTCAACGTCATTTTGACTAATGACGTAAGTTCTACACTGTTTTGTTTTATTCCATTGTTGTAATTTGAATAATTGTCTTTCCAACGGTAATTTCATATTTCCTGTAATGATAATATTTTCATCACACAACGCGATCAAACGTATAGCCATATTTATGATTCACGCCGTACATAGTGCAAAAAATATATATTAGCTCTAGAATTGCATTTATAATTTGTTTAAAAAATAAATGAAAATTGAAGTAAAATTGAGTGTAATTAGGCCTAGGCCATATTTAAAACCGAAGTCACGTTTGTTAATTGTGAAATTGAAACACTTGTTACTGTTCTTCAACACACAATGTTCGTCACTTAACATAACTTAAGTTAGTGATTACAAATTCTTTCAATAAACAATCTTACGCACTTAAACTAATGTGGCACATAGCTGTTTGATCAACGTAAATTGCATTTCTATAAACACACTTTTGACAATAAAATAAAATAACACTAAATGAAATGACTTGATTTTTTATATTACATTTTTCATAAATGACTAATAGCAAACACTTGCTGTCCGTTACATTACTTAAACAAAAATAAAAACAAAAATATAGTCACTCTCACTTACTATCAGCAACAACACAAAACACAACTGATTAAAAATTAAAATGCAGCCTATCAGCGGCAGAATTCACAATATTTAAGCATCTTATAAAAGGTACACGTAAAATGTTAGATCAGTTTCCAGTGATAATTTAGAATTTTTATGAACTAAAGGATAAGTTTGCAACATAGTATAGGCCTAATGAGAAGTTAGACTTATGACTGTCTTTTGTTTTGGTTTCATATACAAACAGTTGAATAGTATAATGAGAAGTTAGATTTATGACTGTCTTTTGTTTATGTCTCATATACAAACAGTTGAATAGTATAATCAGATGTAAAATTTCTGATCGTCTTTTATTTATTAATTAAATACAAATAAAACGCAGTTTTATTTGATTTTCATATTTATTAGGCCTATATAATTCAGTGACAGCTGTTTCGGTACATTGTACCTTCTTCAGACATGTTAACAATTCTTTTTTATTTTGGTTTCACACACAAACAGTTGAATAATACAGGCCTATAGGCCTACTATTTGTTCATTGTTATGTAGTCTTCTCCAGACAGGTGAATGGAGAAGACTACATAACAATGAACTACATGATCTTTATAGAAAGCCAGATATAATAAGAACAGTTAAGTCTCATAGACTGCCATGGGCAGGACATGTTGCGCGTATGGGGAATGAAAGACGTGCATGGAAACTTCTTGTAGGAAAGACAGAGGGAAAACGCCCAGTTGGTAGACCAAGAATGAGGTGGGAGAACAACATTAACTACGGTTTGAGGGAAGTAGATTATACAGGGAATGATTGGAAAGCATTGGCTCAGGATAGGGATGTATGGAGAGCTTATGTCCGCGCGGCCATAACCTACGGGTTCGATAGTGCCAGTGAGTAAGTAAGTAAGTATATAGGCTACTATTTGTATTGCAGTCTTATCTTTTATTACATAAAAATACTGACTGTATTAATAACTTTTCACTGCAGCTTACCTTGATGCTACTGAATTGTTGAATTATTGAAAACGAAAAATGTCTTAAGCTAAATATACAACTTGAAACTTTTGGTATCAATTTGATTAGAATTAAGTCTAGAAGTCTGCGCCTAGAAGTAGGCCTGTAATTTAACAATACATAGGCCTATACTCATTTGTGCTTAAGCGGGTTTACAGGGAGCTACAAAAAAAAACAGGAAAGTAAAGTAAAGTAAAGTAATCCCACTACAGGCCTCAGGAGGCCCTTGGGGCAGTAGGAGGTTAAGGCTCCCACTATTTCTGGACAATCGGCACTTGATGTCAGCCGGGTTGTCAGCCCTGCGTGACGGCCGCCTTTACCCCCAGAACAAGCGTCTGGTACTCATTTACGTTAGAGGCTGAGTTGACCCCAGGGCCATAGTGCCGCCAGAAGGTTTGGGTCAGTTTAAAAATCCTGACCCCACCGGGACTTGAACCCTCGACCTTCCGGCTTGTAGCTCAGTGCCTTAACCACTACGCTACGGCGTGCTCCCCCCCCCCCAAAAAAAAAAAAAAAAAAAAAAAAAAAAAACAGGGTCAAACATTTTTAGAATGAGGGTCCAGAATTGAGATTTTGTCAATAATTTTATATTCAGGTTAAATGGGTTCGTAGTGGTTAAAATAAATGTTCACGAAACAAAAAACTGATTTCTAAGGGTGGTTTTAAGGTGGTTTTATGCAAGGTATCATTCATGATACCTTTGTGGCCTCAATCAAGTTTTTGCCCTATAATTAAAGCTGCTAACTTGCGTGAAATTTCGAAAAAAAATTTGAGCTGTGAAAGTGAGCCTCAACGATTCTTCGCATCAACAATCAGAAACTGGTAACGTCGCGGAATAACAAACCTAGCTGAAAAAATTACTCAAGATCTTAGAATCTGATATCGTGATACTTCGAAGAATAGTTTAATTTCTTGTCAAAAAAATTCTGAATACATTTTTATTTAAAAAAAAACATTACTTATTGAATAGGGCTAGGATTTGTATTGTAATAAAAGGTAAGATTGCAATGCAGCTAGTATACATTATTCAACTGTCTGTGTGAAACCAAAACAAAATACAGTCAGAAGTCTAACTTCTCAATAATCATCATCAAGAAGAAGGCTTAGGCCCTCTGACCCGTTCCGACTTCGAGAGATTTGGTCTCTCCATCTAGCAAATGGTCTTCCTTGACTTCTAGCTCCTGTAGGTGAAAATCATTTTAGAAGTTTTTTTTTTTGTTTCAAATGCCCCAGGTTGTCTTTCGACATTCCTGGTGTTCTGTCCCGGCATGGCGTACTTGTAACCCACTTCTGGTGGGTGATGATGATAATGGTGCGCCAGGAGAGTCCCTAATCCTAAGCTTAATCTAAGATGAATATGAATGATGATGATTGCGATGGCCATATGATTTCGGGGACCGTTTGAGCCTTAAAGTTTTCCTGAAATTTGTCTTACAGGTGAGGAAAAACCCCGATAAAACCTCACCCAGAAAAACTGTCCTGACCGGGGATCGAACTCGGGCCCGCTGTGTGACAAGGCAGCACGCTACCTCGAGACCACAGCGGTGGACATTTTAGAAGGTCTATCATCTGGCAATCTTAGTAGATGTTCGTACCAATTTTGTCTTTGTTTGTCAATAATATGATACAGGCCTACTATTGAACTGTTTGTATGTGAAACAAAAACAAAAAATAGTCATAACTCTAACTTCTCATTATACTATTCAACTGTTTGTATGTGAAACAAAAACAAAAGATAGTCATAAGTCTAACTTCTCATTATACTATGTTGCAATCTTACATTTTAGTTCATAAAAAAACCTAGCTCTACTTATGAGACAGTATGTGTATGAATATAAAAATTATTTTTTTAATTTTAAATTATGTGGTGAAAAAAACATAGTAGTATCTCTCACATGATTTTTCTTTTACGATAAACGTCTAGTTCAAGTCGACATAGGCCTAATTGAAATAAATCATACATTTGAAGGTAAGCTACCAGCAGTTAGGTACCTTAATGACATGTCCTGTTATATAAAATGAATGATAAGTATTACTGTAGAGATTTTTAATAAAATACTGAATAGACTGTTTTAGTTATTGTAAGTTTCCGTAATTTTTCGAAATTCCGTACAATAGTTACAATGTAAGTAAGAACTTATCACTCAAATACCTCGGAATTTTGTGTACTTTTCCACTTTTACCGAATTACGAAGTTTCAGAAGAACCTACAATGTAATCTAGCAAATTTCTTCTAGAATTTATTATTTGGATTCCTGAAAATTATTTTTAAAAAATTATAAAAGATGAACGTAAAAATGTATTTTTAACAGTTGTTCAGTTAGACATAAAATAACAAGAGAAAGTAACTCATTCCCAACGTTTCAATCATAGGGTTACCAGACACACATTTAGAAAGAATGTAATTTCTTTAGTTCTTCAGAATTGGCCTATAGGCCTGATTATTTTTTAACACTATTAATTAAAATACTTGGCCGGTTTAGGCGTTTATTTTTCTTTTCATGCCATATATTTAAATTAAGCATTGTACCCATTTATTTAACTAACTCATTGGATCTATCCAACCCGTAGGTTCATGGCCTCGCGGACATAAGCTCTCCGTACACCCCTATCCTGAGCTAATGTTTTCCAATCATCCCCTGTGTAATCTACTTCCCTCAACTGCCCAATTATTTAGAAACCATTTTTTCCCCAAAATAATCTATAGGCCTAACTTAAGAAACCAAAATCAGGGTAATTTTACTGCAGTAGTTTTAGGCCGGATTTCTCTGATTTTTCAGAGAATGTATTTTCCGTTTTATTTAAATAGCATAGGCTACACTTAATGAGATAAAAAACTCTAAAAATTGCTCTTAAAATTTTACAGGTACCGTACAATTTATAAATAATCCCTTGTTAGTATAGCGTACCAGTTCATAAAATTTATAGCAGATCTATGGCTTTGAATTGTAAGAAAGTTTTAGTTTTAAGGGGTTAGAATTTTTAATATCTAAATTGTATACTTAATTAATTGCATTAAATTGTATTTTAAATTGCCCTAAATTAAATTTTATATCAAACGAAACATAGTTTCAGGAATCAAATAAAAAATTTGGAGAGATGTAAATTTAGTTTTCTATGCTAAGATTTCGATTCCTAAAAACTATAATTAATATAATAGCATGAAAGATTGTAAAATTAAGTGCACAAGAAAAAAATAATAATTTCTTCCTGGAAATCTAAAATAAAAACATATGCCTACTTTTGGTTTTACAACATAGCTAGGCCTACTACATAATTCTTACTTGTATGCCAAATTTTAGAGGTAAATATACTCGTGACTGAACTGTATATTTTACTGTTTCACACTTCTAAATTAGTGTTTTCCATGGAGAATCTAATGACATCTCAAACTCAATTTTAACAAAAAAGTTACTTATCTAATTTTTCCCTGTACCCATCATATCCACCATGGGATAGGCCTAATTATTATATTTTATAATATAAAGTATTAAATATTTGTCTCATCTTCATAAATAAAAAATGTGTAGCCTATATGCCTACAATATCATAAATGAAAAATGATCCCTTTGAACGTTGGGATATGTTCAAAAAGTCATGTAGATAAAGGTGATTTGAAAAAGCAAAAAAAAAAAAAAAAAAATTGCATGAGCGTGTTCGTAAAGATTTTAAAATAAATTTTAAAATACATTTTATAAAAATGCCAGCAAGAGTACACTATTTTTTTTAAAAAATAATGAATAACCGATATCGCTAAAAAAGGGAAGAAAAGTTTGTACAATTGTAACTTACGTAGCCTATATTAGTCTTTAAAAAGTGAGATAAAATCAATTACGTATTTTTTCATCTGCCTGATTAATCTTTAAAACATTTAAACTAATTAGGCTATCGAGATTAATAATAGGCTATTAAAATGAGTCATTTCAACTCTGTGAGATTATGAGGTGAGACGAATAATGACTCATTTTAATTCTGATTTTATGGGGTGAGACGATTAATGACTCATTTTAATTGTATTAATTTAAATTGTGTTAATTCAAACCATACGTTATATGAAATAATAATTGAGAGCTGCTGTAGGCCTAGTATTCACTTTTTTATGAACTTCCTTAAGTTTAGTTAAATAGGATTCCATTCGTGAGATCAGACCTAGAATAAAACAGTCCATCTAGAAAGTTACAAATAACCTGGAATAAATTTACTTCCGAGGTTTACAAAACCCATCATATGTCTTGTTTTCTATGCTAATCGCCCTAAAAACTTTGTCTGATAACCCTACGAGCAAACCTTTAGGCCTATAGGCCTATTTCTAAACGTATTGACTTCCTATTAAGTACATTTAAATCGACTTTGAATCAATAATAGGCCGAAATTATTTACTTTCAGAATTATCCCTATTATTTTAAAAAATACATTGTTTACGAGAAAAAATCAAACATTCGCACAATAAATAAAACAAAAATAATAAAAATTAACGATACAAGCGTATAAATATTTACAATGCTGTTAAACCATAGTCAGATTTAATAGTAGTTGGTGGAAGCGAAGGTCCACATGTCTGTGCAGGTGTTAGGGGCGTGAGTTGAGTTAAAACCAAACTGGGTGAGTTAAGGTGCATTGTAGATTGCACTATGCTATGTGGAATTTGTTCGCTGACACTATTATTAGGAGGCGTTGCTAAGTGATGATGATGGTGCTGCTGATTGGTTATGTCAGCTGCTACAGAGTTCGTTACAACAATTGGGTTTGGATTGTTTGAATTATGATTATTTGATCTTCTTCTACCTTCGTTATTTTTAGACCTTGTTGAAGACGTGTTTTTGGCTGTTGAATTCTTGGTTGTAGTGGTTACTCCAGCCGGATTGGTCTTCCTGCGGACGTTTTTGGTATTAGGTAACTTGTTGTCTTTCTTCCACTTCATACGTCTGTTCTGGAACCAGATTTTGATCTGTCGCTCCGACAGAACTAAGGTGTGGGCGATCTCGATTCTTCTCCTCCTCGTCAGGTAGCGGTTGTAGTGGAATTCCTTCTCCAGCTCTAGTATCTGATGCCTTGTGTATGCTGTCCTCTGGCGTTTCGGCTCCATCCCAGGCTGGTAAGAACCATTTGCTAAAACAACAAAAAAAGGCGAACTTTTCTCAAAATACAGTGATATAAAATAGACATAAGACTTTTTTAAACAGGGCTAATTTTGTTTTTAAAACAGTTAAATTCTGTTAAAATAATTTAATTTAATTTAATTTAAGAAGAATAAAAATAATCAGAACAATATTTTCTCTGATATTAACATATATAAAAATGACAACCCACATTTATTGATTTTGCAGCTATGCAAGCTTGGAAATACGTACATTGGTCAACGTGATTTTTGTCTCATGAGTACCAATAGTTGTACTTAATGCAGTTTTTTTATCGTGTTATCAAATAGGCCTATGTATTCGGAATTTCTCCATCGCCCACAGTTTTTTTTTATTTCAATTTAAATTAATGGATTTAAATAATTATTTTTTAAATAAATTTTATTCGTCCATTTGTCCATTGTAAAATAAAACCAAATTATCTAACTCAGGAGATTTCAGCTGTGGAAAAGAGATATCAAGGCAAATGGAATCCTAATATGCTGGCCGATTATTGTTGGACCATCAAGAGGGATGCTCCACAGGCGAAATATAGCAGAAAATCGCCATTTCTTACTTTGTAGATGAGTCCGAATGTTCGAATATTGTGTAGTTACGAATGTAGAAAATATTAAAGTGTTTGAAATTATAAATTCCTGCTTCTCGGAAACCTTGCGTGATAGAGGAAACCCGGTATCATATTTGAATTCAGGAGAAATAATACTATCAGAATCACATATTTTTCTTTCTGAGACAAAAAAAAAGTTTCTTTTTTGTTGCTCAGAGTTATTAATTGAATGACCTAATCCCTGATTAATTGTCATTAAATAGATATAGACTTATTTTTATTATTCGGGTTTCACAGCACTTTAAAAATAATAATATTAATTTATCATCATCAATAACAATCAGGGATAAGGGCATTGGCCTGTTCCCTTCAGGATAGAAATTGGCCCTCCATCGCTTCTTAGGTCGCCCAGGGTCTCTTCCCCCAGTGGATCTCTAGTTTAATAGCTTCAGAGGTAGCATAGCTATTGTTTGGCATTATAGCCTATTAATATATTACTTACTCACTGGCACTATCAAACCCGTAGGTTCAGGGCCGCGCGGACATAAGCTCTCCATACATCCCTATCCTGAGCTAATGCTTTCCAATCATTCCCTGTATAATCTGCTTCCCTCAATGTTATTTTCCCACCTCATTCTTGGTCTACCAACTGGGCGTTTTCCCTCTGGTTAGCTTGGAATTAGTAGACTGTAGAGTAAGGAAGTTTATGTACTAAAGGATAAAATTTCAAAATTGTATAATGAGAAGTTAGACTTTTGACTGTCTTTTGTCTTGGTTCCACAAACAAACAGTTGAATAGTGTAATGAGAAGTTAGACTTTTGACTGTCTTTTGTCTTGGTTCCACAAACAAACAGTTGAATAGTATAGGCCTAATGAGAAGTTAGACTTTTGACTGTCTGTTGTCAAAGAGGTGAATAACTCCTATCGGTAGACCTATTAGTCTACAATCTTAACTGACAGTGAGCCTATGTAAAAACCCTAGTCCTATAGGCCTATTGTAATCAATTAACGTAAACGGCGTGAATAATGTAAAACTTAGTGTCTAAGCATAAATTACATCCTTGAATCGATATGCACGATTATCTTGTCTAGTTGAACACATGTTAACATGACATGATCTATTTATGCTGATACAACATGTTTATACAGACAGAAAACAAACATAAGAGACAATGTTTTAAATTAACAAAATTAGTAGCCTATATGTATTGAATTTTGTACTAGGACATACTATCAAATCCGCAGAGGATAAAGAGGGTATACAACTCAATGGGTAGTAAACTGTTGGTAGGGCTTGATAGATCTACACTGATTATATAGTAGGCCTATTTTTAGGCAATAGAGAGAAGATACTAAAAACCAACACATATAAGGCCTCATCATTATCATCATCATCCAGGGATTAAGCCTGTTGGCTCGTTCCGGTTTCATGAAAGCTAGAATTGTTAAAATTGTTCAGACTGTCTTCTGTGTGGGCGACCAACATTTCTCCTTCCGTGCGGTTTATAATTTAGCAGTAATTTTGAAAATCTTCCTCCTGGCATTAGGCCTATATCATACATTATATTAAAGAAACACTAAAAAAAATCTGGTAGCGTGTTTATCTAGCCTAGCGTTAGTATGAGGATGTACAGTTATAGGCCCCTACATGTTTTGAAATAAACAAAAGGAGTCTTATTTTAAGTATTTTATTACTAAGTATAAATAATTAGAATACCTAAGTATTCTAGCCCTAAATAACTAATCTAAGCCTATATTAAAACTACAGTACATTCTGGGGGTTGAGAGAGAGGGGGTTGTGGAAGTTATAAATCTACCCTAATCTACATGTTTAAAAATGTTATATCCCTTTTGAAAATTTAATATCAAAATAGTTAATTGTACTTGATTAGAATTCGAAAGTCCAGAATACATATTAAGAAAAATGGTCGGTGACTTACCCTTCAGCAGAGACCCTCACTTCTCAAGTGTTATATACTCAATTTGACCTCTAGTTACCCTAACTGTACTCACTAACATTCCAATAAACTAAATGTAGGGATGTTTACAGTTAGCTAAGTAAAACTTTGCTCTGAACTATATCATGTCTAAACTCTATTTCAACAGACTTTGCTTGAATAATTAAAATAATCTATAAAACAATTAAAAATCTATATAAAAGACTATGTATTCATAACAATATAATATAGTGGAAATAGACAGTTATATGACAGATGAGGACAATTTTGAAAAAAGTGGCTGAATTCAAACGCTTGGGAACAATAATTACAAACAAAAATGAGGTGCAGAGAAAATGAAATAGAGACTGAATTCTTAAAACGCCTGCCAATATTTATTACAAAGACTCTTTAACATCCCAACTTCTCTAAAATAATTAAATATATGTAAGAGTTATATGAAATATGGACTCCTATTTTAAGAGATGAGAAATTATTGCGATTATTTGAAAATGATCTCGTTCGGAAAATTTTTGGACCAAAGAAAAACGAACAGAGGCGAATGGAGAAGATTACACAATAGTCAACTATATGATGTTTATCAAAATCTTCTTCACGTATTGAACTGGAAAATTTTCGTTCCGATCACATGCAGAAAAGTGATGTCTCCATCGTGCTCTTGGTCGTCCCACACATCTATACCCCTCTGGCTTATATGTGAACTTTTGTTATAGAACTATGTTCTTGACCCGTTCTTTGAATGTGGGCGAACCAATTATTTTATTGTTTTTTTAATTATTCTGCATGTTGAACTGAATACGTTATGTTCATTCCTAATAGCTTTGCTATTTTTTTTTCATAAGTAATGCCACGAGTGATTTCCAAATTATCGATAAATTCACGACTCACGAAGGGAGAAGTGAATTTATCTAGAGAATTTGTAAATCAAGAGTGGCATTTGTTAGGACTATTTAACGAATAAAATTAAGCTGTTTACTCACAAATCATTATTTAAATAGGCCTATAATTATTTTAAAATATTTGTATATTTAATGTAAACGGCGTTGTCTGAAAAAAATTGAGAAACAATGTTTCCTTTGTTCATCACTGCAACCAGATCATATTTATTGCCAATAAGAATCGCAATATTGTAAGAATGTATCCTAGTGGAGAAAAAATGAAACACACCATTACAGGTTATTAATTAATTTCTGATGTCCTATGATGTAAATATGTCAATTATATTTTTCTGGGAAATAATACGTTTAAGAAAGTGCAAACAGTGAGTTTTTGTGGTATATAATCAATTGCTACGAATGTTTTTCTATGATATCTCGCAAGCAGAATCTGGTTACATTCGTGCACTATATATACAATCTGGGAGACACTTGTTAAAATGAAAGTGATAAAATCGAGGTGAAAAACGACTGTGATTGGTTGTAAATGAAAATTCATTGAAATGCGATTGGTCCGTAACTGCTAGTTAGGGCATGAGTTAAATAGTCTTGTAAAGTAGGCTATATCCAGCTACATGCCTCATTATCGTACGGATTCAATAGTGCCAGTGAGTTAGTTAGTTGTATTAAAAATTCTGGAGATTCTAAGCCACCTATAGGCCTATAAATTCAAATAAAAAACGAAAAAGCATAGGCCTACATTTATTGTTGCATTATGTGAATAATTAGGCCAACTTGAGAGAAATATAGGCATATAGGCCTAATGTTGATTTTTTTACAAAAAAAAAAAGTGAAAAACGCCATAAAATGAAGCGAGAAGCTAAACTCAAAGTAACCTGCAAAACTGAGCTACAAAAAAGAAACTTTTTTTTTGTCTCAGAAAGAAAAATATGCGATTCTGATAGTATTTTTTCTCCTGAATTCAAATATGATATCGGGTTTTCTCCATCACGCAAGGTTTCCGAGAGACAGACATTTATAATTTCAAACACTTTAATATTTTCTACATTCGTAACTACATAATATTCGAACATTCGGACTCACCTAGAAAGTAAGAAATTACGATTTTCTGCTATATTTCGCCTGTGGAGCATCCCTCTTGATGGTCCAACAATAATCTTCTTCTTCCTTTCCAGGATTAGGTCAATGCGACCTGTTCCGGTCTCAAGTCCATCGTTTCCTCGGCCGTCCCAAAGATCTTTTTCCATGTGGTTTGTAGGTGTTGATCTTTTTGGGTAATCTTGTATTTTCCATTCTGTCTAAATGTTCTTTCCATCGGTATTTGTGCTCTTCTAGTTTATCAACTATTGAAAATAGGCCTATGTCCAGTTCATTTCTTATTGATTCATTGTGTAATCTATCCATGCGTGTACATCCTTTTACGGATCTTAAAAATTTCATTTCAATGGCTTGAATATGTGAGTTTTTTTTTTGTATGTACCCAAGATTCAGATCCGTATAAAGGAACGGGAACAGCCATAATTTCATAAAACCTGAGCTGAGTTTCTCTTCGAGTCTTTCGGCGGGTTCTTCTTATGGTGCCACACATCATTTGATATCAGTCTAATTTATTATGTACATCCCAATCATAGCTATATGTTATATCTGAACCAAGATAGTTAAAGTGTGCTATCTGTTCTATTATTTCATTATTGATCACTATTTTTGCTCTGACTGGCACTTTGCCCTGAAAAGCCATAATTTTAGTTTTTGAAGTTGAGACTTTGAGATTATAATAGAGTCCTAATTGATTCAACATGTAAATTACTCTTTGTAAATCATCCTCTGACTTCTGTGTATAATCGGCCAGCATATTAGGATTCCATTTGCCTTGATATCTCTTTTCCATAGCTGAAATCTCCTGAGTTAGCTCATTTGGTTTTACTTTACTATGGACAAATGGACGAAAAAAAAACGTTTATTAAAAAATAATTATTTAAATCCATTAATTGAAATAAGAAAACTGTGGGTGATGGAGAAATTCCAAATACATATTTGAAAACACAATAAAAAACTGCATTAATTACAACCATTGGTACTCATGAGACAAAAATCATGTTGACCAGTGCAATCAGCATGGGCCCTATTTGCTATGTAAAATGTGTCATTGCTTAGACAGTATAGCCAACTTATCACAAAAACCTGCTAACAAACAAGTGAAAGCTAAACTAATTTCATGTACACTAGCTCGCCCATTTTTTCACCCTAACTTCCCAAATTAATATTAATTTACTCATCTAACACTAACTTGCCCATTTTCTCACCCAACTTTCCCATTATTGTAGATGGATTCAAGGAGGATTTGCATTAATTTTTTTGGCTGAATATGCGAGAATTTTGTTTATGAGAATGCTTTTTTGTGTTATTTTCCTTGGATGTGATGTATCTTCTTTATTATTTTATTTAAAATTAAGTTTTATTTCATTTTGGGTAAAATCCCCTTATAGGGTGAGCAGACATGTTGACAATTGGTTCCAGCGGGAACATGTGTTATCACATTGGCCAGCACGACGCTAAAAGTAACTTGCTATCTGATCAAATATTCACTAGTGGCACGGGGGTATACAATAACCAAAACTTATTCAAAATGACAATGCCCCTATAACACATTTAGTGGTAAATAAATATTCTTATTTTATCATTTCATGACTATTTAACTCATGCCCCAAATGGGAGTCAATGACCAATCACATTTCAAGATTTTTTATTTACAAGCAATCACAGTCGTGTTTCGCCTAGAATTTACCAACTAAAGTTTATCATAATAAAGAAAGCACCTCCTTTTTAACATTCTGAATAGGTCATAGCATTATTTTGCAGTGACTGACTCCCAAAGAAATACGGCTACCAGATTATAGGCCTATATATAGTGCATGAATGTCAACAGAAAGCGCATGCGAGAGATAATATAAAAACATTTGTAACAATTGATTATACCACAAAAAAGGTAACCACTGTTTGCACTTTCTTAAATGTATTATTTTGGAGGAAATGGCGTTGCAGAAAAATATAATTAACATATTTACAATAGGACATCAGAAATTAATTAATACCTATAACGTTGGTTATAAATTTCTCCACTAGGGTGCATTCTTAAAACATTGCGATCCTTTGGCAATAAATAACATTATGATCTGGTTGCAGCGATGAACAAAAGAAGCAAATGAAGCATGCCAATCTTTTCTCATTTGTTTTCAAACATCGCCGTTTATATTAAATATTTAATAATAACTATAGTTAAATAATGATTTGTGAGTAAACAGCTTAATTTTATTCGTTAAATAGTCCTAACAAATGTCACTCTTGATTTCCAAATAATCTAGATAAATTTGGAAATCACTCGTGGTATTACTTATGATGATTTGTGAGTGAATTATAAATATTTGTGTGTAGGCATAATATTATATTTTGCGTAGCGTATCTTTTCCTTCGGCTTTTTAAAAGATGAGGAGGTTTCAGAGAGGAATCACACAACTAGGCATGAAGATGCAGTGGAGCACAATTCCGGGAATTCCAGACTTCTGGTCTTCTGTCCAGTTGTCGTAGAATAACAAGGAATGGAGGGAGGGGCATTTCAATTTATTTCCTGGATTCTGTTCTTGTTATCGTGCACAAGAATCACATTCTACTTCTTGTTAAAGTCAGTGTTTGTTGTCTTGTTCTGTCGAACTTAAAAACTTGATTGTGCACCACAACAAGAAGGACAAGAGTGTAGGCCTAACTAATACGAATTCTTAAATGCGTATCACTTCAAACATTGGCATAATTTCATCACAATTTTCAAGAAACTATTTATAGTAAAAGGAGATCAGTGTTTTGAAAAAAAAAATATATGAAAATAATTCATCTTGTAAAGCAATCTTCTAAAAAAATAGATTTTTATGTATTTATTTATTTGAGTCAATTATATTTTAAAACAATCTTCTAATCAAAAAATCCAATATATAAAAATGAATGTTTGTTTGTTTCTTCGTACTTTATGCGCGGCCATACCGTTGATCCGATTGTGATAGGGCTTTTTGCAAAATGTTCAGGAGATTCCCGGGATGAACATAGACTATAAAAGAGTTGTGATACTCAACTCCTACACCCTTAAAAATCGCCCTTTGTAGTGGAAAACTTGAAAAATGCAGCTCTTTAGACGCATAAATGGCTTACGCTGCCTAAACCATAACAATTACATAAAATTAATGTACGCAGAATTGAATATCTCGAAAAGCTCTACAAAAAAGTCCGGGGCAGGAAATGCTCATCTCTTACGGATAACTCAGAATAACCATTTTTGTCTTTCATTCATTGATGCCAAGAAGATCGAGACAAGTAGGCCTGCGTAGATTCCTGTGCAAGCATAACAGCACATAACGAATTTTGACTTTTTGCTCATTTATGCCAAGAAGATCGGGATGAGTAGATTCCCGGACAACGCCGGGTAATCAGCACGAGGTATCTAAAAATAATTACGATTATAAATTTTTCATTGCACTTATTTAATTAAACATAAAACAGATTAATTTTCGTATTTCAGCTCATTAATGTCAAGAAGATCGGGAGAAGTAGATTCCCGGGCAACGCCGGGTAATCAGCAGGGGTATCTACAAAATATAAATTTATAATTATTTTTCTATATAGGCCTATTTATTCAACTAAACATAAAATCACGTTAATTTTCATTTATTTAGGAGTAGCAGCGCACGCTGGGTATTACATGGTATTATTTTTGTTTTATATCATTCTCCTTTTAAACTCCTGGCGCGAAAGGCCTAGAGGGTCCTTAGCCTACCAGCCGGCTGCTGACCTCACATCCACATGTGTCAGTGACAGAGGTAGATGATCATCAGCCAGTGTTGGGGTGATATGTGGTCAGCATGTCGAGTCCCCCAGCCGTTACAACTGGTTTTCTCAACCTGGAGCCGCTACTTATTGTAGCTACCCAAATGCCTCACGATGCTGGGTGGGCACCGGTCCCATACTGGCCGAAATACCATGAGAAAATTTCTTCCCCCATGGAGACTCGAACCAGCGCAAGTCCCGTAGCTCTGCGCCAAGGCTTCTTGCCTTAACCACTCGGCTACGTCGCGGGACATCATTCTCCTTTACGCTATTAATTCTTTGTGTGCCAGTCTGAGTTTTATAGGGCCTATTTTCAGATGTTCTCCTAAATTTGTTTTGCTTTATACTATTAAGCTACGTAATGTAATTAATAACCTTCTTTAGTTTGGTTTTAATCTATGTTTTGTTTGTTAGTATAATTCTCCTTTGCATTAATTCTTTGTGCGCCACAGTGATTTTTATAATTTGAGACTTTCTCCAAAATGTTTGTTTTATATATTTCATAATTTAATTATTTTCTTCAGTCTGGTATTAAAATATTCCATACTGTTTTAAAGCCCACCGCTGTGGTCTCGAGGTAGCGTGCTGTTTTATCACGCAGCGGACCCGGTTCGATTCCCGGTCGGGACAGGTTTCTGGATGAGGTTTTTTCGGGGTTTTTCCTCACCTGTAAGACTAATGTCAGGAAGCTTATGACCAAAAGGGAGCGTGTTCCGATACTACCGGCAAATGAAGACAGAAGGTACAAAATACAAATAACTCAACTAATTAGGCCTAGATTATTGCCTGCACTTAGACGCTTATTACTCGCCATTTATTTGAGATTTCAGATTTATTTGAGAAATTTCAGCAGTCTGATCGCGGCGGCAGAATGATTCAACATATGTAATATGAAATTAAATTAAGTAGGCCTACATTGCACGAATGTTTTTTAATCTTCAAAATCTATGGAAGAAAAATATCCTTTTTTTGTCTCTAATCACGTCAGATTAATTCCATCAAACATTTTTTAATAACAATGGAGAAGAACTGAAATCTAGTATTGAATGCACTTATTTAGGAATAAAATTAGACCATTCAGGTGATAACACAGTGGAAATTAAAAATAGAATCGCAAAAACAAAACAAGCAATAAATGCTTTAAACTCTGTTTGATGGAGCAAAAATATTACAAAAAATAGAAAATTACAAATATATCAAACCATAATTCAGAGCATTTTAACATAGGCCTATGGTGCTGAAGTCTGGCAAATTCCTACCAGGGAAATGAAAAGAATTTTAAGTACAGAAATAGATGTTTTAAGAAGATCAGTTGGCAAATCAAGGATGGGTACAATACGAAATAAAGAAATAAGGGAAATATGGGTGTACAAGAGGAGCTGGACATCATAGACATTATAGAAAAGAAAAGATTGTAGTGGTATGACCATGTCAAAAGAATGCCAGAACAAAGATTGCCTAAAATTGTTATGGAATGGATCCCAATAGAAGGGAACAAGAGAGGAAGACCGAAGAAAACTTGGATAGAAGGGGTACAAGCAGCTATGAATATCAGAGGATTGGAGGAAGATCAATGGATGGACAGAGAGGAATGGCGTTTGGTTTTCGGAAGACGTCTGCAGCTGTCATGATACCGGATGATGGGAAAAATTAAAGGAAAGACCAAACGAAGACTATGTTGAAAGATGTAAGAGAAATTACAGGGCGCCAGGACTAGGACATCAAGAAATTAATAGGATAGGCCCTTGCTGAAAGAAAACAATAATGATTTCACTTACAAGGCCTTTACATTATGATGTCGAGAAATAAAGCTATTGATATAGCTAGTCCTAACAGCATTTTAACAACTACAAATCTAGGCATATAATCATAACACAATCTAAAAAGGCACACGGTTACAAAACCAACAAGAAATTCAATGACTAAACCTGCGTATTAATAAAAAATGAGGTCTTAAGTCATTTCAAATAAACGACAATTGACAATACTTTCTTGTTGATCATGTAATTCAGACCACAACCCAAGCTCTATATTTATGTTGGAATATCGATGGTGTACACAAGTAGGCTATTACCATAGGCCTGTAATCTACTTCACATCAACAGCAATATGAAATGAAGTTGACATAATAGAAAGGGAAAAACCAGATTAGAAAAAATAAAATGCCAGACATTATAATGGTCAATATTTGTTTTTATTATTTTTAGTAACAGTGATTTTTTAAACTTATAACGCCTACAAACAAATAATTAAAACAAATAAATAAATAAATAAAAGTAAGTAAATAAAAGTAAATAAAAAGTCAATCAGGAATTACGTAAACTAAGAGAATTCTTCAGCAAGTAGAAGATATTGTAAGATTTTGCTGATTTGCAGAGTACAGGCCTACATATCTTTCCTTTGTTAATCAATTGGAAGAAAATGCTATGATTGCAGTGAAAGACCTGCCCTCGGGCAGAATTACTATGGATGGATAGATATCTTATATAACCTACTATTAAATATCTAGTATTGATATTTTCTCGTATGACAGTATTTCTTATTTTTTCTTTTTTTGAACATCTTCCTGCTCTCCTCAAGAAATCCATTTCCATCGACATAAGTTTTTGTTCTAAGTTTATGTTGAATTTCCAAACTTCAGCTCCATATGTGACAGTACTTCTCACTGTTGGAATTATATATATATATATATATATATATATATTTATAAGTTAGCCTATATAGCTATAAAATTTTTGGGGACACGCCGTAGCGCAGTGGTTAAGGCACTGAGCTACAAGCCGGAGGGTCGAGGGTTCAAGTCCCGTTGGGGTCAGGATTTTTAAACTGACCCAAATCTTCTGGCGGCACTATGGCCCTGGGGTCGACTCAGCCTCTAACGGAAATGAGTACCAGACGCTTGTTCTGGGGGTAAAGGCGGCCGTCACGCAGGGCTGGCAACCCGGCTGACATAAAGTGCCGATGTCTAGAAAAAGTGGGAGCCTTAACCTCCTACTACCCCAAGGGCCTCCGGGCCTGTTGCGGGATCACTTTACTTTTTATAAAATTTTTGACAGAGAGGACAAGCTACAAAAAGCTGTAAACTATATCAATTAAATAATATAGTCTATGTAAGAAATGTAATATGATAATTTCAAGAACTAAAGTAATGGAGTTCCATAGAAGGTATCCAGTAAGAACAAAAATAGTAATAAAATATAAAATGTTGGAACAGGTTTCACGCTTCCAATATTTGGGCTGCGATATAGCCTAACTTGTGAAGAAGAACGAGTTAAAAATATCAACATATTTGTGGAACAACCAGACGAACACTGTGCAACAAAGTTAGAAAATACACTCAGCTAAATTTTACTAAACGATGGCACTACCAGTGGCGATGTATGGAAGTGAGGCCTGGGTCCTGAAGGAAATAAAAAATCAGGCAGCGGAAATGAGCTTCCTACGGGCTGTGAAAGGTTGTACAAGAGAAGAACATATTAGAAATGAGAATATTAGAGAGGAGATAAAAGTACAACCACTTTTTCAACAAACAGAAGAACACAGAAACAACTGGATAGAGCATCTGCAGAGAATGATAGAGGATAGGATACCAAAGATGGCATTGATGTAGCCTACATGTAATCCTGGAGGACGAAGATCGGTGGGAAGACCAAGAAAACGCTTGTGTGATGAACAGATGTGAGATTGGAACAGGCAAAAATCTAATCCGTGAAAGATGATGATGATGATATTCAAAAGTGTAGATGATTGAGTGGATAGAAGAAGAACAGGATGAAACCAACATGAATCTTGCAGGCATTGTAGTCCTACATATGGCAAGGGACAATCCACTTGCAGACTGCAAGAGATCGTGACGAAGGCCGAATAAGAACTGGTGGGATTCCTAATTTCTTTCACATTACCAAAACGTCCACCGCTGTGATATCGAGATAGTTTGCTGCCTTGTCACGCAGCCTGCCCGGGTTCTATGCCCGGTCGGGACAAGTTTCCTCGGTAGGTTTCTCCGGGTTCTTCCTCACTTGTAAGACAAATGTTAGGAAACTAATGATTATTCATTATTATTATTTAAAATATATATGCAGTCAATATGCCCATTTCACCAATTAATGTTTTAAAATGGTTAACAAGTTTCCACAGCCAAGCTGTCATTCTCAAGAGAATGGGTCTTGAGAATGACAGCTTGGCTGTAGAAACTTGTTGACCATTTTAAAACATTAATTGGTGAAATGGGCATATTGACTGCATATATATTTTAATATTTTATCACCAAGAAGATCACTTGTGTATTAAATACATTATTATTATTATTATTATTATTATTATTATTATTATTACTATTATTGTTATTATTATTGTTGTTATTATTGTTGTTATTTTTGTTGTTATTATTGTTGTTGTTATTGTTGTTGCTGTTATTATTATTGTTGTTATTGTTGCTGTTGTTATTATCATTGTTGTTATTATTGTTATTATTATTGTTGTTATTATTGTTATTATTATTGTTGTTATTATTATTGTTGTTGTAATTAATATTATTGTTGTTATTATTGTTATTATTATTGTTGTTATTATTATTGTTGTTGTAATTAATATTATTGTTATTGTTATTATTGTTCTTGTTGTTATTATTGTTGTTGTTATTGTTGTTGCTGTTATTATTATTGTTGTTATTGTTGCTGTTGTTATTATCATTGTTGTTATTATTGTTATTATTATTGTTGTTATTATTGTTATTATTATTGTTGTTATTATTATTGTTGTTGTAATTAATATTATTGTTATTGTTATTATTGTTCTTGTTGTTATTATTGTTGTTGTTATTGTTGTTGCTGTTATTATTATTGTTGTTATTGTTGCTGTTGTTATTATCATTGTTGTTATTATTGTTATTATTATTGTTGTTATTATTGTTATTATTATTGTTGTTATTATTATTGTTGTTGTAATTAATATTATTGTTATTGTTATTATTGTTCTTGTTGTTATTATTGTTGTTGTTATTGTTGTTGTTATTATTGTTGTTATTGTTATTATTATTGGTGTTATTATTATTATTGGTGTTATTATTATTATTGGTATTATTATTATTGGTGTTATTATTATTGTTATTATTATTATTGTTATTATTATAGTTATTATTATTTTTGTTATTATTATTGTTATTATTATAGTTATTATTATTTTTGTTATTATTGTTGTTGTTATTGTTGTTGTTATTATTGTTGTTGTTATTATTGTTGTTGTTATCATTGTTGTTCTTATTATTGTTATTACTATTTTATTATTATTATTATTTTTATTTTTATTATTTTATATTATTTTTATTATTATTATTATTATTATTATTATTATTATTATTATTATTATTATTATATTATTATTATTACATTAGGCTATAAGATATAACCAATTAAACTGGTTTGGGCTTGTACGACGAATGCAAGAAGAAAAATTTGGCTACCCAGAAAAACATTGGAATAGTGTCTACCTGGAAGAAGAAGGAAAGGAAGATCTTGAAACTCGTGGATGCCAGAAATAACAAGTGGAATGAGAACAACAGGACTGGGGGACATGAAGTGGATGGATAGAGACGAGTGGAGAAGGAAAATAAAACTTTAGGAACAGAAAAATGTGTAGGCCTACATATTAAAAATCTATAAATAAATAAAATTATGATTATTATTATTATTATTATTATTATTATTATTATTATTATTATTATTATTATTATTATTATTATTATTAGATTAAGTTTGGATTAGGGAATCTCATGGCACATCAGTATCATCATTATCACCCATCATATCATCTGGTCAGCCGTTACCCTGCCTCCGAGGCGCCCCAACTTCAGATGTTGGTAACATTATGCCAATGCCAGATAATACCAGAACTGTTGAATAAATGACAACTTGGGGCATTGAATAAAAAAAAAGGATTACAAAAAATGAAAGTAAAGGGATTATTAGAAGAGAGTTTGTTTCTAAATTGGTTATTGTTCTGTCGTTCACACAGCAACATAATATTATTTACAATAATTGAGAATTATGTAACAGGTTCACAAACGAAAACCTAAAAAGCATGTGCTGTAAGGTGCGGAATACAACCAGCTCTGAGCATATTCGTGAAGCATGTAAATGCAGAGTCTGAATGGGCTGATATTTATGTATGAGTGCTGTTTTGTTTGTGCCAGATATAACTCATAACTTCCTCTACTGCAGTTGAATTGCTAAAAATAAGAGCAAGATCACTGAGTCTTGTTAAATAGCCTAGTTTTACTCCAGAATTAAATATAAAAATAAATGCATGTCCAAACACAAAAATACATTATATAATGGAAATGGACAGTTAATGACAAACGAGAAAAATTATGAAGAAGTAGATAGCATTTGAAAATTTCTTCTCAAAAAAACAAAATCTATGGGTAGGCCTATGTGTCGAAAACACGAAGAGTTAAAATAGAATTATTTGGAAGAAATTTAAAACAATTTTCTGAATTTAATTACATGACACTTTTAAAATTAATTTTAAAGCACCGTTGAGGTTATGTAACAAGATATTAAATCACAAAATCAGTCGTTCTCAACTAAATAATTGAATTTCATAAAATAGTCCCAATATGAAGATCTTTCAAAAACAATGTTTCTATTTCTGCATTTTATCTGGTATCGATGCTGTTGTGTAAGTTGGAGTTGTACAACGGATTAAGTCTGCGGGTGTGTTCTTGTTGAGTAGGTCTATATTCTTAACTTATTTTATAATTTCTATAACCTTAAGGATGTTATTCTTGTTGTATACTCTCTGTGTGGTACTGACATAGTATTATCGATTTTTAAATTTGATGAGAAAAATATATAGGCCTACCTAAATCGGGATTTGAACCCAATATCTCTGACTCTGTACACCGGTGCCGATTTAGGCATATATTTTTTCTTCAAATTTAATTTGTCATTGAGTGATAGGCCTAAATGATAAATGAATATTAAATTGTCGTTTTTTGTCGAACTGATGACCCGTTTCTAGTATGTGCTTGGCAAAACTTGATTTTTCTTCGTTATTAATGAAATGTTTAAATGTTCAGAGCATATTTTGTTGAAATTTGTTGTTCTTCCACCTGTGTAAAACTTGTCGCAATTATTGGACCTTAGTTTATAAACGCCTTTATTTTCGTTTTTATTTGTTACTTCCATTTTATTGGATGTTGTTGAATTTGTTATTAGTTTCAAAGGCGATTTTAATGTTCAACAAGTTGGACAGAAAACAAATAAATACAGTAAAAAAACTAAAACAACACGCTTTATTAGAAGACCGAACTAAAAAATGAAAAATAATTTTAATTTCTAACACGCTTGGGATAAAATTAAAGGATCAATAAAAAAATCATCTCCAACACATCTAGAATAAAACTACTGTTATCAACAAAAAGAAAATAATTTTACCATCAAAAGCGTGGGGTGCTCTATATCAATTAATATATTTGATAATAAACAGATATTGGTAAAAGTAAAGTCTCTAAGAAGAAAATGTAAAAATCATTAAAAGCTCCCCACGCTTTTGATGGTAAAATTATTTCTTTTTGTTGATAACTCTAGTTTTATTCTATATGTGTTGGAGATGATTTTTTTGTTGACCACTTAATTTTATCCCAAGCGTGTTGGAAATTAAAATTATTTTTCATTTTTTAGTTCGGTTTTCTAATAAAGCGTGTTGTTTTAGTTTTTTAAAACTATTATTTATTTTTTATTTTTAGTTTTAATATTTTACAGAATTCGATATTATGTAGTATGAACTAAAAGTAATACTCTTCTAAAAAAAATCATCCCAGCCGGATTTGAACCAGCGACCTATAGATTCATGAAATTATATAGCACTAGAGTTCACCGCTCTACCAACTGAGCTCTTACGATGATTGACTAAAAAGTCGACTAGTCCGCAACCTATTATACCAGTTTTCATTTTTTTTCCTGATGATTCTGGCCAGGATTTTAGAAACAAAATATTAAATTGTTGTATTATCACGGGTCCTTTACAACTATGCAAAGTTTCAATTCGATCCAATGTTTCTAAGTGGGTGAAAATCGTGTTCAAAGATTCCGTTACATAGATAGAAAGATACTTTTTTATTTTCTGATGATTATGCCAGGATTTTATTAAAAAAATGAAATTATTGTATTGTCACGGGTTCTTTACTAAGTATACAAAGTTTCAAGTTGATCCAATGATTTTAAGTGGGTGAAAATCGTGTTCAAAATTTCCGTTACACAGATAGATACAGCTCAAGCTAATATAAAGAGTGTAAAAAGAAGAAACAATTTAACAAATGTAACAAAACTAGAAAAAGAATGTAATAGGCCTATAAATACAAATAATTCGATTACACTAACTTACACAGAAAATTAAACGACCAAATTAGTTAATTTCGATCAGAAAACAAGACAAAAACATAAAAATCGCTTTTAAAATTAATAACAAATTCAACAACATCGTATCCAACAAAATTCAAATAAAAAATAAATAATAAATAATAGTTTTAAAAAACTAAAACAAGACGCTTTATTAGAAAACCGAACTAAAAAAATGAAAAACAATTTTAATTTCCAACACGCTTGGGATAAATAATTTTACCATCAAAAGCATGGGGTGCTCTTTATCAATTAATATATTTGATAATAAACAGATATTGGTAAAAGTAAAGTCTCTAAGAAGAAAATATAAAAATCATAAAAAGCACCCCACGCTTTTGATGGTAAAATTATTTATCCCAAGCATGTTGGAAATTAAAATTATTTTTTCATTTTTTAGTTCGGTTTTCTAATAAAGCGTGTTGTTTTATTTTTTAAAACTATTTATTTTTTATTTTTTAGTTTTAATATTTTACAGAATAAGATAAAAATGTAAATATCTTTAAATTCGATTCTATTGTAGTATGAGCTGAAAGTAATACTCTTTTAAAAAAAAACTCCCAGTCGATTTGAACCAGCGATCTATGCATTACAGAAACTATATACCACTAGAGTGTACCGCTCTACCAACTGAGCTCTTACAACGATTGACTAAAAAGTCGACAAGTCCGCAACCTATTATACCAGTTTTCATTTTGTTTTATTTTGTGATAAATCTGGCCAGGATTTTTGAAACAAATATGAAATTATTGTATTGTCACGGGTCCTCTACAAGTATACAAAGTTTCAAATCGATCCAATGTTTCTAAGTGGGTGAAAATCGTGTTCAAAAATTCCGTTAGATAGATACAAAGACACTTTTTTTCTGATGATTCTGGCCATGATGTTAGAAACAAAATATGAAATTATTATATTGTCACGGGTCTTTTACAAGTATGTAAAGTTTCAAGTCGATCCATTGATTTTAAGTGGATGAAAATCGCGTTAAAAGATTCAGTTACATAGATACAGGTCAAGCTAATATAAAGCGTGTAAAATAAAGACATTTACAAACTAATGTGCAATAATTGCGATAAGTTTGACGTAGGTAGAACAACGAGAAATTTCAGCACAAGATACTCTGAACATTTCAAAAATGTTATTAATAACGAGAAAAATCAAGTTTTGCCAAACACATAAGACTACTAGAAACGGGTCATCAGTTCGTCAAAATCGATAGTAGGCTACTCAGTTCCGCACAGAGAGTATAACAACAAGATTATCATCCTTGAAGACATAGAAATTATAACAGAAGCGAAGAATATAGACATACTCAACGAGAACTCACCCGCAGACCTAAGCCCGTTGTGCAACTTCAACTTACACAACAGCATAAGTACCAGATAAAATGCGGAAGATGAAACATTGTTTTTGAAAGGCCTCCATATTGGAACTACTTGATGAAGTATAATAATTTAGTTGAGGACGACTGATTTACCAGGTACCAATTTTATATTTTATATTTTAATAACATCGGCCACCTAATATATTATGTGTACAAGATATAACATAGAAACAAATTTACAAAGCACAATGCAATAAATGGAATCCTAAAAAAAAATGGTAAACAAATGTCAACCGCAACAAGATTAAGATTACACAATGTAACTGCAAAATCAGGATTGAAATACAGCAGCGAAAATTAGGTATTAAATTGTAAAATCAAATCAAAATTCCAAGCGACACAGAAGAGATTTTTACATCCACTCCTGTTTTTAAAAAAATGGACAAGCAAAGAAACACAGATATAGCCTACGCGATAGATTTAAATTAAGAGTTCAAAATATAGTCGAAGAAATTCAGAATTATCATAAGTAATGCCACGAGTGATTTCCAATTTATCTAGAGAATTTGGAAATCAAGAGTGGCATTTGTTAGGACTATTTAACGAATAAAATTAAGCTGTTTTCTCACAAATCATTATTTAAATATACTTATTTTTAAATATTTATATATTTAATGTAAACGGCGATGTTTGAAAACAAATGAGAAACGGTTGGTACGCTTCATTTGCTTCTTTTGTTCATCACTGCAACCAGATCATATTATTTATTGCCAAAGGATCGCAATGTTGTAAGAATGCTCTCTAGTGGAGAAATTGATAACCAACGTTATAGGTATTAATTAATTTCTGATGTCCTATTGTAAATATGTCAATTATATTTTTCTGCAATGTCATTTCCTCCAAAATAATACATTTAAGAAAGTGCTAACAGTGGTTACTTTTTTGTGGTATAATCAGTTGTTACAAATGTTTTTATTTTATCTCTCGTATGCGCTTTCTGTTGGCATTCATGCACTATATATAGGCCTACAATCTGGTAGCCGTATTTCTTAGGGAGTCAGTCACTGCAAAATAATGCTATGACCTATTCAGAATGTTAAAAAGGAGGTGGCTTTCTTTATTATGATAAACTTTAGTTGGTAAATTCTAGGCGAAACACGATTGTGTTTGGTTGTAAATAAAAAATCATTGAAATGTGATTGGTCATTGACTCCCATTTGGGGCATGAGTTAAATAGTCTATCTAAAGTAATTCTGCACGTCTTTCATAGCATTTTCAAGCTATGCTTTGCAGCTTTACCAGGGAATTAGACCTAGGCTATGTTTTTTTTTCCTATTTGCATTGTAGTATGGTTCTGCGGTGCCCGTAATTAAAATACATCTCGGTCTGTTTAACGTGCAGCCTACTTATTTATTACAAAAAATGGGTGTAAAGAGATTTTTATCCAGTATATAAATGACCAGCACGCACTACTATAATTAAATGCCAGAGGACAATAACTTATCTATTCACATAGCCTATCATAATGTCAGCACATTGTCGTTTCTAGCCAACTTGTGTTTATCGTGCTCTCCTCTGGTTACAAAGTTTGGGGGTTCAAACCCGGCTGCCACAGATACATTTTTCAGGGCGTAAACATTCCAAATATTGAACATAGGCCTACCATCACTTAACGTCATATAGGCCTACTATCTCCACTTTTGCAAATGGAATTCCCTACTACAGGAAATCAGGGGCAGCCGACGTTAGAATCATTGTAAATATATGCCTATCTAAATTTATATTTATCTTATCTTTGCTTGATCATTAGGCCTACATTCACGTTTTTTGTACATGTAGGCCTATTAATTGGTGTTTTGATCCATTATATTACTACTGTTAATTTTTATTTCGGAATTTATCCACAATACGGTGGTTTTCCGCCATTTTCAAGAAATACGTATTCTCCAGTTGTATCGGTCCTGAACATCCTCATCTGTAAGTCCCAGTTCACTCTCACACCGTCCATACAACCCATACGTATTATTGTTATTATCATCATCATCATCATCATCATCACTCCAGGGATTAGGCAATTGCCCGTTCCGACTTCATAATGCATCAGCCCAACGTCTTCTAGGTCTTCCAACATCACGTCTTCCTCTTGCTTGATAATTTCTGGCTAACAATGGATATCTCTCCTTACTCATTCCATCCATGTGATCAATCTATTTCTGTCTGTAATTCGTGACTTTATCCAATAAAGGCTGTACTTTCAATTCTTCTCTTATATCTTCATTTCTTATTCTATCAAGTCTTGTACATCCTTTTACTTGTCTTAGGAACCGCATCTCTGCCGTCTGTATTCTATCCTTCTGTCTTTTCACTGGAGCCCAAGTTTCACATGCATACAATATTGTGGGAACCGCCATAACATTATACATTTTTATCTTGGTTTCTTTTCTAATTTTATTTTTGAATGTTCTCTGTATTGTTCCACACACCGTCTGAAATTTATTTATTTTGGAGTGAATATCTCTTTCCACATTGTAGCCAACATCACAGCCCAAATATTTGAAACTAGACACCTGTTCTATACTTTGATTTTCTAAAATAATTTTGGATCTCACTGGATCTCTTCCTCTAAAAGCCATGGTCTTCGTTTTCCTTACAGAAATCTTTAGATCGTATAATTTACATATTTCATTTAATGCATGGATTGATTTCTGTAAGTCGTCTTCATTTTCTCTATTATGATTACATCGTCAGCAAATAGAAGATTATTTATGCACATTTTATTATCCATTCTTATTCCTGGATTTACTAAAACTTTCCATTTATTAAAAATATCGTCTATATATATATTAAACAAAGTGGGTGATAAACTACATCCTTGTCGTAATCCAGTATTTGTTTTAATTGCATCTGTTCTTTTGAATCCGTAACGCTTCCAGGAGACATTTATCTTACTGAGAAGCTTCATGGAAATCAGCCGGATTGTCATAAAAGGAACCGACCCAAACAAAATTATTATCATTAGTATTTATTATTATTATTATTATTATTATTATTATTATTATTATTATTATTATTATTATTATTATTACTATTATCACTATCATTATCTTAAAAAATGTTGTATGTAGCTTACATGAAATTTACACTTCAACTTTTAGTAGGCCTATAACTTATTTTAATTCCTTATAATTAATATGGGCCTATTGTATATAAGTCCACCGCTGTGGTCTCGAGGTAGCGTGCTGCCTTGTCACGCAGCGGGCCCGGGTTCGATTCCAGTCGGGACAGTTTTTCAGGTTGAGGTTTTTATCGGGGTTTTTCCTCACCTGTAAGACTAATGTCAGGAAAACTTTAAGGCCCAAACGGTCCCCGAAATCATATGGCCATCATCATCATCATCATCCTTCATCATTATCATCATCATCATCATCATCCTTCACCGGTGTGGAAAGAAACGGGAAGCTACCACACTTATAATTCCCTAGTAAAACTGCAAAGCATAGCATGAAAATGCTGTGATTGCAGTGAAAGACCTGCCCTCGGGCAGAATTACATGGATGGATATCATAGGGGTAACATAACTCCACCTTCTAGGTGCCCCAACTTCAGAAGTAGACATTGGTATCTTTTAAAAGAAATCTAAATTTATATTTGCTCTAAACTGGACTTCATTATTATCCAGTGTAAGATATATAGGCTATGTTAATTGGTGTTTCCCGTATAATGTATCATATTTATATTATTATTATTATTATTATTATTATTATTATTATTATTATCGTATCATTATTGTTATTACCCTATAAAATGTTGTTTGTACATGACATTTACATTGCTACATTTATTGTATCTTTAACTGTTTATAAATAGTATAGTGTAGCCTATATCTATATTTGTCGAATATTTATTTGTATTTGTGCTGGTTGAGTGGAAGAGAGGGCCTTATGGCCTTAACTCTGCCAGAATAAATAAAGTATTATTATTATTATTATTATTATTATTATTATTATTATTATTATTATTATTATTATTATTATTATTAAAATTAAGTCAGTGCCAGGAGAGACCACCAGAAATGTCGAAATGGCAACCTGGAGCATTGAATAAAAAATTATTAGCATAGGATAGCGATGTGTAAAGTGTTTATGTCCGCTCGGCTAATAATCTATTGGTCCGATATAAAGCCAGTGAGTTAGTTAGTTAAATAAATGTGAAAGATTATAATAGGACCACGTGAGTATTTGTTTACAAAGTGCGGTGCAACACGTGGCAGTGGGGAAGGTCAGGCCTGTAATTTATGGCTATGCGATGCTCAGGTTAGTGAAAGAAGCTGCGAGGGGAAGAGACTAGATTTATGTCCGCCCCGCACAAACTTTTGTGCCTGTATAATGCATCAAGTAGGAAAAACCTGAATGGAGAAGATAATGTTGTCTGGATACGCTAATATCCATATACGTGAGTCGGTGTGTCAAGTTTAGCTTCAACCTGCCCTCTAATCATACATAGCCTATAAGACACAAAAACACAGTGATTTCAAAACAGTAGCTTGTGTCGAATCTTTAGTTTCAGTTAGGCCTACTTGTCAACAAGCAAATTATTATTTACGCAATCAGTTAGTAGATAGGCCTAGGGCCTATAGCATAAATCATTCTTTACTAATTATCTCACTGGGAAAAGAAAAGTTGACGATTGGTTCTTTCTAAACAACTTATAATATAGATACCAGACTGCATATATAAGTTATAGTGCACGAATGCTGCCAGATAGTGCATGCGAGATAGGATAATATAAAAACATTTGTAGCAATTGATTATACCACAAAAAAAAACACAATTTGCACTTTCTTAAACATATTATTTCCCAAGAATTTACATTCCAGAAAAATATAATTGACATATATATATATATATATATATATATATGGAGAGTAGCCTATAATACATATATAAGAAAAATAAGTGTTTGAATTGGATTCGCCTGGTAGTGTAATAGATATCACGCTGAGGTACAGACTCAGAGATCCGGGTTCGAATCCCGTCCAGGCATTTATTTTTCTTATCATACCATATATATATATATATATATATATAATAATATATATATATATATATAATATATATATATATATATTATATATATGCTATATAAAGGTAAAGTGATCCCACTGCAGGCCTTACGAGGCCTTGGGGTAGCAGGAGGTTAAGGCTACCGCTTTTTTCTGGACAATCGGCACTTGATGTCAGCCCGGTTGTCAGCCGTGCGTGACGGACGCCTTAACCCCCAAAACAAGCGTTTGGTACTCATTTCAGTTAGGGAATGAGTCGACCCCAGGGCCATAGTGTCGCCAGAAAGTTTGGGTCAGTTTAAAAATCCTGATCCCACCGGGACTCGAACCGTCGACCTTCCGGCTTGTAGCACAGTGCCTTAACCACGGCTACGGCTTGCCCCCCCCACATATATACATATATATAGGCCTATATATATATATATATATATATATATATATATACACACTAACACACATCATAGGACATCAGAATTTAATTAATAACCTATAGGCCTATTGTTGGCTATAAATTTCTCCACTAGGGTGCATTCTTACAATATTGCGATCATTTGGCAATAAATGATATGATCTGGTTGCAGTGATGAATAAATGAAGCATAACAATCGTTTCTCATTTGTTTTGAAATATCGCCGTTTACATTAAATTTATAAATATTTTAAAATAACTCTATTTAAATAATGATTTGTGAGCAAAGGGTTTAATTTTATTCGTTAAATACCTCAGGGGTCCTCATCTAGGGGATATGTGGATGGCGACCACAAGGTGCCCAAGCTGAGCAAAACATTTCTTCCACTTACTTGTGTTTTGCACTCTTTTAACTTTACTATCTAACCTCTCTTGGTTAACTCTTGTTTTTTTCGACTCCGATGCTATTAGGGCATCCGAGGGCTAGGGAGTCTTTCCTTTCTTCCATTTCTTCTTTCCTTTATTTTCTTTTCTTCTCCAGAAAAGCCTGACCAGAGGCTATAAGATGGCAGCCCCATCACTGGTATTGTCTTCCTTTGACCAGCAACCAATCGAAGGGACTATTATTATGCTTTCAAGTCTTATACGAGAATTTCCCGGAAGGATCAAAACGCTGGAGGGAAAATTTTCTATAGGATCGTAACAGGCCTTGGCCTAATACTTGGAAGGAAGAAGAAATAGTCCTAACAAATGCCACTCTTGATTCTCAAATTCTCTAGATAAGTACACTCCTCACTTCGTCAGTCCTAAATTTATAGATAATTTGGACATCACTCGTGGCATTACTTATGATAAATTTGTATTATAGGCCTGCATAGACAAACCCAAATCACCAAATTAAAATATAAAAGAGCCAATTAGTTTCAATGGCGATGCTATAATTTCCAAGATTGATTATTGACTAAAAGAACAAACTAAAATAGGTAAACAAAATTACAATTAAAATTTTGACTACGTCACATGACGAGATTAATAATTTTAAATGACTTTGTGACGTCATAAATCTAATCCTCTTCTCTTCTTATTAAAGAAAAGAGGGCGCTGATTGGAATAGGAACCTTGAGACTATTCATAATTTTATCAATAAGCTCTTTAAATCTGGTAAAAATAGATCTTCTTGTTTGTACAACATATTTCTTATCACAGTTTTTGCACCCGATCTCATAAATACCGGATTTAAAAAAAAATCAACTTTATCTTTAGAATTTCCAAGGATGCTATGTAACATAGGACCGGTTGTATAAACTAATCTAATATCTAATCCTTTAAATATGTTGCATTTGAAACTAGTTGGCTCTTTATAATTTTAATTTATTGATTTGGTTTTTATTTATTTGTGGGATAAAAATACAAGCAATAAAAATAAAATGAATATAGGCCTATATCATATAATTGTTAAAAGCATCATTACTTATGGAGCAGAACTTTGGCCATTAACAACAAAAAAACAAATAAGTATATTTTGGCAATGGAAATGGATGTTATACGAAGGGCAGCAAGAATTTCAACAAGAGAAAAAATTAGGAACTCAGTTATAACGGAGAAAATTATGATTGAAGACACTATTTTAGATTATATTAAAACTCAGCAAGATGGTACGGACATGTCCGGCGAATGGAAGAGGATCGGCTACCATAATCTGTTTTGGAATGGAAACCTGAGGGAAGACGAGGCAGAGGAAGTCCTAAAACCTCCTGGAGTCAGGGAATATGTTTATAGGCCTACATGAAGGAGAAACATCTACAACCAAGAGATTGGATGGACCGACATAATTGGCTATTAGGAATCTGACGATGTCAAAGACATTAATCAACCATGATCTATCTATTTATTTGGGATTTTTATTGCCTATGTATAATAGGCTATTATCCATTAATGTTATAAATTCTTTATGAAGAGCTAGTAAAATCATATTTCATGGATAAAAAAGTATATTTTCTTTTTTTCCTATTTTTCTAGAGAAAATTAATTCCCACTTGTTCTTAATTTTGTGATCAGGTATCCTGAACGGCTACAAGCGGGTATTTATTTTTATTTTATACTATATAGGCCTATTAACATCTTTACAACTATCGAACCCGTAGGTTCATGACAGCACGACGTAAGCTCTTCGTACATCCCTATCGTGAGCTAATGCTTTCCAATCGTCTTCTGTATTGTCTGCTTTCCTCAAATCATGGTTAATATTAGTCTCCCGCCTCATTCTTTGCCCACCAACTGGTCCAAAAGTTATCCTAAGATCTTTATTTTCAAATACTCGTAATCTCCTTTCCTCCCTTAAAGTAAGAGTCCCTTGTTTCGCATGCATATAATATAACTGGGAGAATAACAGAATATATATCCATCCATAGTAATTGTGCCCGAAGGCAGGTCTTTCACTGCAATCATAGCATTTTCAAGCTATGCTTTGCAGCTTTACTAGGGAATTGTAGGTATGGTAGCTTTGCGTTGCTTTCAACACCGGTGAAGGATGATGATGATGGCCAAATGATTTCGGGGACCGTTTGGGCCTTAAAGTTTTCCTGACATTAGTCTTACAGGTGAGGAAAAACCCCGACAAAAACCTCACCCAGAAAAAGTGCCCCGACCGGGGATCGAACCCGGGCCCGCTGCGTGACAATGAATAAGAAAGTTTTCTTGGGTTTTTCGCGTCTTGGATTCAAGTTCTGCCTCTGGCCACTGATTCCGACGTTTCGGCATGATCCCACATGTCATTATCAAGGAATGATAAGTTCGAGTCACAGGTTTAGGTCTTATATAATTAAACACACAGAGTTTTCGCTGTGGTCCGTTTCCGAAGACGTACTCCCATCCAAGGTTCTTATGTAGTTAAACAGCTTCAGTTTTCGGAAACGGACCGCACTGAAAACTTGAGGTGTTTAACTACATAAGAACTAGACCTTGGATGGGTGCACGTCTTCGAAAACGGACTACAGCGAAAACTGTATGTGTTTAATTATATAAGACCTAAATATGTGACAGTGACTTGAACTTATCATGCAGAAACGTTGGGATCAGTGGCCAGAGGCTGAACTTAAATCCAAGACGCGGAAAAACCCAAGAAAACTTTCTTATTCATATGTATATTTAATTTAACGTTTGTTGAAAGAAATTGGGACAATGGTCCCTGTAATAGGCCTATATAATAGCACGCATTTCCAGAATTGAGCCTATATAATAGCACGCATTTCCAGAATTGAGCCTATGTTTAATTTCTTTGTTCATCTCATTCCTATTTGTAA